>JAUMHO010004819.1:0-14525 GCA_032360965.1 Ulva armoricana | reverse complement strand
CCCCCCCCGCCCCCCCCCAGGAATCAGTGTGAATACATGTGGGTAGCTAATTATAGTGCCACTCCGCACAGCCGCTGTGGTGTGGTTCCGTGAATTGGTCCACTTCGTGCTTTTGCCCGTGCACGCTTCTGTAACCTTCTGTAACTACCCGTTCCAGCACTCCCCCGCCAGGTGACCTGACCGTGGGTGGACGCCTCGTGCAGGCAGGCACTGGCCCAGCCACACGCCGACGATTAAATTCATAAGGACACAATTCGGCACATAAAGCTACTCTCCACAGGCATGTGCGTGTGTAGCGCCGTCTGCTTCTCTGCAGATTCTCATCTGTGCAGCGCTGCACATGTACATGTGCATGAAGGCGAGGTGTTTCGATTGCTTTGAGGGTCGACCATGAGTCGCTTACGTCAACGCATGCGGTCAGCGTGTTTGTTTTAATGGTACAAGGAGCATACCATCGGAACTATGAATCCTAGTCCTACTCACGCAGCGCAACGCACGTGGCCAAAGCAGTGTAGCGCTGAGCGTACGCGCTGTCGGATCGTGTCGCCTGCGCTGTACGTGTGGCAACGCTGGAGCCGCTCGTTGTCCACACATGATCTGCCTGACGGAGTAGAGACAGACATCTATGGTCGCACCTGGCTCGGCGCCAGAGACAGGTGTGTGCAAGCTCGCGTGTCGTATGTGCATGACTCGAGCTCGCGTTTAGCTGTTCTCCCCGCACACTCCGATTCGGGTACGGTCACAGTCCCGCGAGCATTACCAAACACATTTTTGGTAAAACTGACACCGATTCTGGTCGTTCCAGGACCTTGTCATGTAGCTAATCTGTTTGTCTGCACAGAGCTGCTAGGCGAGTCGGCCTGGTGTGCCCTGCCTCGACGAATCGACCAAGCATTTCGACCAAGCATTCCGCGGTCAGGCGTGGCCCACTCGCGCCCAGCCTCCTGCAGCCCCAGCATATTTTACGTGTGATCTGCAGGGTGCTTCCTCTGCCAGGTGCCCATCAATGGTTTCATAGCTACAGACTGGCTCGTCATCCCGTCAGGCACTGCCAGGCCATTCTGACAGAAGAATCAGCCCACGCAAGGGCGTCTGAAATAGCAGTACGTTCCATCACCAGCGTGTGCCGCAACCGGCGGTCTGGTCCCTGTGGTCATGTCACCTACGCTGTGTTGCGGCAGGTTCCCCGTAAGTGCCACACGGCCGGTGTCTACCTGTGCGATTTCAACCGGGCCACGCTTTGAGCACTCGCCAAAGTTCACACGAGTGTGCGAGGAGGGGCAAAAAGTGAGTCACCTTCTACAAATACATTCTAATGTTTTCTACCTAGCATCTTGCGATGTTCAGAGACTCCGCGTGCTCAGTTTAGCACCTTCGAAGGTTTAGCACTTGGAATTCATGCGGTCGCAAGACTGACTGTTTTGTAACTTCTGAGGGCGCGCGGCTGCACCCTGACGTTGTGCACAGGCGCGTTCGGCACTTCAAGCCCGGAAGGGCTTCACAGAGCTCGCTCGTGAGAGTGGCGTTGCCAGTGTACATTAGCACGGTCGTGACAGAGAAGCCTTGTCCAACCATGGTAGGGGGCAACCATGGTCGGGGGCAGAGAAAGAGGGGGGTACACAGAGGGGGGTACAGTGACACAACGGAGGTGTTGACACCAAAGCCTGGTTTATGGCACCATATGCACAGGCTAGTGTCACGTCTACAGATAGGGGTCCAGTTTTGCAATAGTTTCAGTATTGCAACAGTCATGCCAGACTGCAGGACTTCCCCACATCATGTACATGATGTACATTACCTACTGGCCCAGTAGGTTACTGGCTTACCTACTGGCTACCAGCACCCTGCCCACTGCGAACCAGCACAACAAAATCTGCACGACGAAGTTTTGGTATATGTATCACTGCTCCTACTTCTCTGCCAGGCGTCCCATCAATGCCATCACTGCAGATATGCACATGCACTTATCTAGGATCCACAGACCCCAGATTCCTAGAATGGTTTGCAGCAGACTGGTCTGCCGAGTGACTGTTGAGCAATCGTGATACCATGGCAGAGAATTTTCATGTCTATTTTGTGGGGCAACACCCTGCAAATTGCCACAATTTTCCTACACGGCTGGTAAGGGGCCCTGTCGTGAGCAACTTATTGCCTAATAAAAGTTGTCCAATGCATAACTAAGCCCTGAACATGCGCTGCTGGAACTGTCTGCGGGAACTGGAGCTGAGCTTGTGGGTGCAGAACATTCTCAGACCAGGTATACACAACTCATGATATGCTGTGCCACAGCATGAATCGAGGCATTGCACAGGTCATACCTAGGTTCTGTATACCGGGACAGATGCAGGTCCTGCCACCATAGCACCTTCTGTTGCCACCCGCCCCCCCATCACCCAGAGTCTCTTCCCTCTACACGCTACCCACTACTTCCTGTCCCCTTCCTTGCGACCGAGACTAATTCAATCTCCAGCGTGAGTATGTTGTCCAGCCACCAGCAGCCGGAGGACAGTCGGCACTGAGGCCATACACTTAGCTCAGCAGCAGACGCAGAGGTGCGACCTTGGTGTCGGGGGACTCAACGCTCCGGAAGCCCCAGGCTAGGGCTGCAGGCTCCCGTGTGATGCGTGATGCGTGCTGCGTGCTGCGATGCATGCGCAGTCGTGTCTACTAGAGAGATCCAGAGCACGTGTCTGCACTTGAAGAGAACCTGGTTGACCATGCAGCAGTTGGCATGCTGCACCAGTTCCGTATTGTTGCACAAGGCAGCACAAGCTTGACCTCAAACCGTTACTCAGCCTCGTAATTGTACTCGTAATTGCAGCCTGTACCTGTGGACAACCCGTGGGAACTGATGCTAGTGTTGCTGGGGCTGCTGCTTTGGCTGCTTGTTGTGTGTAGTGACTCAACAGTGCTTTACTGAGCAGTGCATGCACTGGGAGCTGAGTGAGGCTCCCTGTCTGTGACAGCAACTGCACATGCATGTATACCGCATGCCCAGACTTGCCATCAGTCATGCCAGAGCAGACCGTTGGACACAGACTGCAGGCCAGGGAGCTGAAACTGTGCAGCCCCAAAGTTTCGATGGGTGGTTTGCCTATTGTGCAACTGAGGGCTGTTGGAAGTCTGTCCGGAACATGCATGGGGTGCATGCATGGCAACATATGTGATTGGCAACCACAGAGTCTGCCATAGCAGATTGTCTGTCTCCACATCCGGCCGTAGATGATGGCCTAGATGATCTGTCCGCCCACGTCTGGCCGTGCGGCACGTGTGCCGAACACACATCAGAGTTGTGTATTAACATACTCGTGTCACAACGTACGACCACAGGGATTGCAGCATTGGCTTTGAGCCTCGCACCCCTCCTGAAAAACCCAACCTGAAAAACCCAAAAACGCCTGACAAGGTGGACGGATATGATGCATATAGGCACATATGCAGGCTTATTTGTGCTGTGCCACAGCATATGGCCAAGCGTTATATATGCTTGATGCCCACTCTCTGCTGGGGAACTGTTCATTCACACACACACCCCCCAGCTCTGACTAAACTAATATAGTATTATAGTGCCAGTCAGGTACAGTTTACTACAATCCTCAAAGTTTATATGGCAACATGTAGGAGCACAGCTCGACGCAACGATGAGCACAGCCCACTGGCACCAGGCCTTCCCGCAGCTAAGTGTTTCAGTCCTGCATGTCTAGCTTCAAACCGAGGAGCTATACCAACCAGGGGGGTAATCAAGCAGGACATTTTGTCTGGTGCCAAACCATGCTGGGGGTTGGGGGCGTCACCTTGGGCATGATGAGCATTCTGAACTTGCCAAACTTACACGTTTATGCACATGATCTCATGCTATCCCACTGGGAACACTCCTGCTGCCCCACATGCCTCTATTACTAGTGACCCCTATATATGTCTTGTCTGCATTTCAGTCTGAACCAAGCCATGCAGGTCTCATGGTCGCCCACGTCATCAGTGGCCATGTCATCAGTGGCCATGTCATCAGTGGCCATGTCATCAGTGGCCATGTCATCAGTGGCCATGTCGTGTTGTCAGGTGAACATTGTTCTGTGTGACCATGCTTCCTGGGGAACATGCATGCTGCCACAGTGCTCAGCCGCCTCTGACCCACTGAGTACATCCTTCTCACTGCTGCTGGAGACACTATCTACTTGGGCAGCCACTATGTACTCCCATCACCTGCCCCAGCACACAGCATGCCATGTACGCCGCCTGGGCTGATCACAGCCTTGCCAGTTGTGCACACACGTGCTAACTCGCCAGGGGCACCTGGTCCTTGCATTGTCCCACCCCCCCTGGGCACGCCAACTTGAAGCCTTGGCTTCATCTCTAGGGCACACCAGCTTTTTGTTGGTGTACCCATCTCTTGACAGGGACGCCATGCACACTGATGTTCTGATCTTCAGGCTCAGCCTGTCACAGTGGTGTGCAATGTACACAGCAATGTACACAGCAGGTGAAGTAGTATGTATGTGTGATTACATCGCCGTATCCATAAGGACAGTAGTGACAGAGTCTGTGTCTAAGCAGCCATCTAACAGGTGATCTCACACTTCAGCAGTTTCCCAAAAGTCTTTATGCTCTGCCACTCACTGCAGCCTGGCTCTGCCGCTGACTCATCTCTCAACTCATCAGCCCCTGTGTGCCACTGGGGCCACCAGCTTGCATGAATGTCTCTGACACAGACTTCTCACAGTCGTTCCCCCAAAAGCCTACTCTGCTAAGCTCACACCGCAAAGGCGAGGCTTGTGTGACTCATCGACACCAGCACCTTCTCACTATCTGCCACTATTGTCATTGCTCTGAGGTATTATTGTACCTCTGAGGGCACTGTTGGCATTGCTCTGGAACTATTTCACTCCATAGTGGCCATGCCAGCTCCTACACGCCCGCGCATCCTGCTTCCTGGATTACAGCACTATCACCGTCTGCCAGCCTGAGTGCTGCTGTCTGAGTGCTGCTGTTACGTTGTATGTGTTGTTATGGCCAAGCTGCACTCACTCAATTATGCTAGTGCACTCACCCAACACATGCATGTGCACTCACCTGCTGATCCACATGCCTGGGGGCCCGGCTCAGACCGTCATGTGAACAGCAACCGGCCTGTGGCTGCTCCGACCACCACCCCCCCACCTGCCTGCCTGATTCATTCAGAACTACATCCCTTTCTTGCCAAATGCCGTACGATGCGCATTCATGGTATTCATGGCAGTGATTGGTTACTGCTCACATTCATATCGTCGAACGCAGTCACCTGGCTACAGACCCTCCATGTGCAACCTGTACACTTCCCACACTATTGCCTCTGTAGTTGTCTGTCTAACTCAGATTCACAGCAACAGATGAAGAGCCACAGGTATGGCACCTGGTCATGCTGTGTGCTCCAGCCCAGCATACCGAGTCCCCTGCGGTGTCAAGTGTCCTTCGCGGAGGTCTGTGAAAGCCTGCCACTGTCCTCGCCAGTGCCTGACACCAGTGCCTGACACCAGTGCCTGCCACCAGTGCCTGACACCAGTGCCTGCCACCATCCTCGGAGCCAGCTGCGAGAAGGCATCACACTGTGGCCCCAGTCACAGCTGTGCATCAAACCTTCCCTGTCCTGCCCACAGTACTCCTGCGCATGTTTCGAGCGCTCGAAACGTGATGCCAACTCTGGCATTCCGCCCCTTCCCGCCACTCCCATCAGACTGTCGGCGGTTTCCAGTGGTCACTGTGCGAGCGCATGAGTTGGCCCACACAACCAACAATCAAACCCTGGGGCTTGTGGGCTTTGGAGGGTCTGCTGAGCCACCAGCCCTGGCGCCTTCCTCGAGGAGAGTTGCCTCACACAGGAGCTGCACGTGCAGTTAGGTCTGTACAAACAGGGGAGCATCCCTGTTGCACCCCTGTTGCCTGGTGCTCCCTGCCCTTACAGTACTACGAATTTGCAATTGAAAATGCCAAAGGCCATACCAACAGGTCTCCCCCACGCATGGATAACAAAGGGTTAATGTAAGTTTCTTAAGAAACAAAGAGAGGTGCTCGAAAACGACTGTCTAAGGAATCCCGTCAGGCAGAGTGTGAGAACAAGTATTCTGTATTCTGTCTGTCTGGGTGCTCCAGTAATGTGCAAGCTTAGGCCTAGGACTGTTAGCTAATAATTGCTGTTACCTAATATTCACGCCCAACATTGCCTAATATATGGCATGCTGGAAAGTTGCTGAAAAGTAGCTGGGTGGCAGGTTACTAGCAGCTGCACACTTCCTTTTTCTCAGAGTGCAGACTCCCAACTCTTACTGGGCCCCTCCATCTGGCATGTCATGATCATGCCAGCCAATGTCAACGCCCCTGGGCATCTTTCTCTACTGCAAAATACTTTAACGAAACTCATGTGCAATCAGCACCAGGTTGGAATTCTGGACCATGACTGTGAACCTTGAGTGGACTGACAAAGAGTTCGGTGACAGACATCGTTTGGCCACCATCCACTGCTTGACCACCGTCCACGAGGGGCCGCATTCATGTGACAGCAGGCACTCCGGTGCGCCACTGTAGCTGTGCCTCTGTAGCAGAGCAGCGGCTCCGTTGTGTGAGGATCCGCTTTCAGGGCTGCGTCCAATTCAAGTGGTGGGGACATGCAAAATACACACTGCAAGCTATGCTATGACTACGAGCCTCTGCGGCTGTCCTGTGACATTCACAGGGAAGTGGTGCAGGTCACAGGCCCTGGTGGTCAGGCATCACACTCTGTGGCCACAGGGCACCCAACCAGCTTCGAAGGAATTCCACAGCTTCAGTGCTTCATTGGAGTCTGGTGGCTTGTCAGCAACTGCAACGCCTGCCGTCTCTAGCTATACCTGGTCCCTGCTGCCCTGGTGTGGGCAGTGTCCGTCTTGCTGATTGCATTCTGGGGACCATGATCTCTCCTGACTGTCTGCATTATGAATGGCAGTCTGCATTCATATATATCACTGCCAGTGGTCCTTATGTGATGCTGACATGATGCAGTTCTCCCATGACATAATTCCCAGCACCACCACTGATTGCACACACAGCACCAAGTCTGCATCCAGCTGGAAAATACATGTCTAGTTTAGTTTTCTGCATGAATTTGGGGTGCTCTGTGCACATGGCTGTGAAGCAAGCATGGGCTGCTGGGGACACCACAGCAGGCCTCAGCATCTCATGTGATATCATGGTCAAGGCCTTCAAAAGGGGCCTTCAGATATCATCCTGGTTGGACCTGTGCTCTCCACTAGAGTCCTACAGGCTTCAGTAACCAGCACAGTGTGGAGTCATGCATCCTCTGCAACAAATGGCAGTGCTGGTGCATCTGTAACACATCCTTGCTACCCCACACTACCACACACTACCATGTGTAACCACGGTCATGCACCATGTGTAAACACTGCCAGAAGCATGGTTTTACCACACCATTGTGAGACCTGAGCATGCTGGAGCATGCTGGAGACATGGTCCGTTTGATCGGAGCAGCAGAGCAGCACTCGTCTTGTTCCTAGCAGTGGCGTTGGCAGTGAACCAGCATGAGGAGGCCATTACTGCGGGTCCATCATCGCCGGCATTGCACGCTGCACGGTCACGTACAGTGGTGACGTGCGCCCGTCGCGACGGCCGCTGATATGTACGTAGCAGCGCCATGCAGCCAGCGCGGGTGGCACCGGGAAACGGCTGACACATGCCGACGCGCCCGGATATTGATCCGCGCGGGCGTGCGGCGGACACTGCTGGTGGCATGGTCTACGCCTGGGGGTTCCTATTCCTGCAGCTGCGGCGCCGGGGCCCGTCAAGCGTCCGAATGCCCGTCTGCCGCGCAATGCACAAACGCACAAGCTCGATCACTTTGTTCTGGAGCTCTGAACGGGAACCTTGCCCGCGAAGGGCGGGAGTTGAGAGCTCCATAAAACAGTACCTCCTCGATCTGTTTATGCATGCTCTGCCTCCAGAATTCCCGTGCGAAGTTCCCGGTCGTCAGTGCCACCACGCCGTTCCGGCGCAGTGACGGTCGTTCAGACCTGCGTTCATAGCGTGAAATTGCTACCCCGAGGACGCCCCTGTTGCCGGACACTCTTCTTCTTGCCGACGAGTTTTCGCCCAGCCGCTACAAACGGCTGCAATATGGCCGCACGTCATGCGCGCGTCTGATGCGTGTCTCGTGAACACGGGGCTCTTGTCAAGGCGTAGTTTTGTAGACGCTGTTGCGGCGTGAGGGTCACAGTCGTCGATGTCGGAGCCGTTTGCAGTGCTGTGAGGATTAGTTATGCATGCCCTGTGACGGGGACGTTACCTATGAATCCATTTGCATGGCAGGAGCGAGCAGCGGTCGTTGTGCCCGAGATTTCTGCCGGTCATGACTGATGACGATATTGTGTGTACTTCACCGCATCGACATATCGGGACATGCTTCCCCAGCACATCAGTGCAATGCATGACAAACCGCAGCAGTCACAGGTTCACACGCATCCGTAATGCATTGCGTCACCGCCACCGCGACGCTTGCCCCGGTGTCGCGTAGCATTAAAGCCGAGCTGCGGACATCCGTGTGTTCACATCAATGATGCCGTATGGCTTTGGCTGCGGCAGCGACCCCGAGTTCCATTTCCCCATTTTTTTTTTGCTATTTCGAGCGTCCATGGTTCTGGCTGGGTCGCAACCACTCGTGTGCTGGGCACAGAACGGCCAGGGCTGCCTACGTGGCGTAGATGCAGTGCCAGTGACTCAAGTGCCCAGTGTATGTGGTCTACGCGTGCGGGTTGGCTTGTTGTGCGGTATGACATGATGTGATGACTCATCGTTCACGGCGGTTATTAATCAGCCCTTTCCCGCCGTTGCACCACGCCCTTGTTGTATACGTACCGCCCAGCTGTTTCTCTTGCCGTGCGTCTTTCGTTTGGTCGTTCCATGTGTCGTCGCAGGCTTGTTTTCATACATACACATGTTCTTCGATCTCCAAGGGCATGTGCCTGTCGAAGCCGCACTCACTCGTGTCGCGCCATGCTCCAACCGTCCGTGTGCACAGCCTCTACCAACTGCATCAATCCAGCACACACTCAATCGGCCGTGGATTGATTTTTCACACAGGTTTTCGCTCCCCTATCCATCCATTTGTCCTTGCAAGCGTTGCGGGTTTCCCACGCACATGTATGACGAAGCTACCCTGAAATCTGGTAAAGTGGGCCGTGCTATAGCTAATAACACATTTAGGTGCAAGCCGCACATTGAAGATAGTATAGGCAGCACGTAGACGCCGTGTGTTGGGCGCAGCGTTGACGTTGTATGCTGGATATCGATGATTCGAGAATGGCCACTCGCGTCTATAGACGGTGCTCCTCCAGCGATGCGCATCGCAACACCGAGGTGTCTGGTAGTTGGCTTGGCATCGTTTCACTTGTGCAATGCATGTCACAAGTTTCTGGCTTGCGATGTTGATGCGGAACAAAAGGTGTGCGCTTGTACGTACGTTAACGTTGCGGAGCATGCAGCTGCAGGTGCATATAGCCACGATGCACGCCAAGGCGTTTTCAGAGACGACGTTGGCGTCGCGGAGTTGAGGTGCGAGGCCTGCTCTGGTTCCATGGCGAATTGCTGTGTGCATCTAGTTTTCTGGCCATGCACTCCTGGCCTGTGTTAAGGCTCTGTGTCAGCGAGTGTCTCAAGCCAGACTCTGGGAAAACCTGGCTTACACGTACGTTTCCGAGTCGGCCGGTCACGGGCCCCACTCATTACGCGACCCTGTGGGTACTGTTCATTGTGCAAGAATGGCCATTCCTTCGCGACGGTGAACTTGTAATACCGAAGTGGCTATATGTGCACAAGGAAAATGGCATGCAGGAATATGAATATGTCGCCGCGTATGCACGACGACCATGCCGTAGACCATCTACAAACAGCCCAGGCATATTGTCACGCATGTCTTCATCCTCAATTTTCGTTTGATGATAGCTCGCATCCCAGACTCGCCAACCAGACTGACGCATGCACGGAAAGCACGCGGCATACACTATCCTCTATGTGCCCAAACACAGCCGCACCTCGATTGCTGCCACACTGTACTGCAGTGAACATAGTCTAGTAATGTTGCTACTGAAGCGACCATTGTCGTCGAGCGATGAGAGCTCAAGTGCCGCTGTAATCAGTCGGTGGTAGCGTGGAACATCTCGCACGTCATTCAGTACCAGACGCGTGATTTCTTTCTAATTCCCGGTGAATTAATTCTACAGAGGCCACTTTTGCCAGACTCAGCTCGCAGGAAGCGACTTGTTGCCGGTAGCATGTGGAAGTGCCACCGCAGCCTCACGCAGTGACGTCGAACCCAGGACAGGCAGTACGACCCCACGAAAACACCAACCGCACTGAGGTAGTCGTATTGCTGTCTGGTTTGTTCAGCGGCTGTGTCTTGTCCGAGTTCACGCATGCCTTGTCTGCCTGGCAGCGACGTCACCAGCGGAAGGATGTACGAGCCTGCGGATAATCTGGCAGGCGCTCGTTGATTCTCCGGGTGATTCTCCGAAAGTTTTTCGTGCAGGAATGACTGTTCCAACCCCGCGTCGCCTCAAGTTGTCGCATCCGATCGAACGTGTGACGCAATGCCGTGCGTGCCCAACAGTACACCCTCTCGAGCGCGACCAGATGCACAATCACGCGCAATCTTGCATCCAAAGCATTACCCCCCGGCCCACCTGCATTCGAGCCCTGCTGATTGTGCGATACCAACGGCTCGCATCGTGTCTGCAGGTCCATCTCACTGTGACCGTGGTCCCACTGTATACGCAACCACCAACCACCGCAGCAGCTCGTATTGCCCACTCTCTACATGGCTCCTTCACTGCCCAAGGAGCAGCCCCTCCCCACTGCCATGGAAAAGGCTATCGCCTGTTCCAGTGCCATGGTCAGCCAGGCCTTTACGAGCCATGGCCGCCTCATCATCCCCACTTCCGTCCACACACACATGTTCGCCTCCGTCGTCAACGCTGAGGCTGCCGCCGAAGCCGCCCGCCAGGCCCTGCAGAGCGCCGAGATCGTCGCCGAAAAAGCTGCGGCCGATGCAGACATCGCACGCCGCAAGGCCGCCGTCGCAGTGGCCGCTGAGGAGCAGGCCCTGCGGGATGTCGCTCTGTGCAAGGCCGCCGTGGCAATCTCCATGGAGCACCACGCCTCCACCCTGCGCAATCTGCTGCAGCTTCCACAGCCCCCCATGATGGACCTCAAGCCCAGACCGCCTCTGCACTCCACCGCCTGTGCGTCTGCATCCCCGCGAACCCCCCCGGCCACCCAACACCCAGCATTCGCCGCACCCACCTCCAACGGCCTCGCCACCCAAGACAGTGACACCCTCGCCGTCGCTGCCGCGACCGCCGTCGCCCAAGCATGCTTCCAGCAACACATGGGTGGCAATTTCAGCATACCAGCGATGGCGCCGTCGGTGCCCAGTTCCCTCCCCGCCGAGCCGGTGGCAGCGGGAGGGCCTCAGCCGAGTGGTGCAGCAGCTGCGAGCCCCCCTGCAACTGCGGCCGCGCCGCCACAAGCGGCTCCAGCAGCAGATGCAGCAGCAGATGCTCCTCATGGCCCAGGCCTGTGCACAGATGTGGGCACCGCAGGTGTGTGACCCAGTGCTCTTCCACCTCGGCTCCTCAAGCTTGCTGTGTGTGAGCTTATGCAATGCTGGTTTTATGGCAATCTTGTGCATGTTGTGGATAGTGCAATCATGCTGGCAGTGGATAGACCATGAAACACAAGCCTGCAACTGGTAGGTTGCTTGAATGCATGGGTGTGTGTGCGTGTCCTGTATGTGTGGATGTGTCAAAAGCAGTGGCTAGGGATGGTACCAATAACACACACCAGGTGTATGCATGCGTGCATGATAAGGCCTGCATGATAAGGCCGGTTGATCAAGAGTGCACCAACATACATCTTTGCGGGAAAGCTTGAATAGTTCTGCATTTTTTGTGAATGTGTGCTATGGGCTGCAAACACAGATCAGATCTGATGTACATCGGGCATGTCTGCGGCCTCGCCACACATGTCTGCAACTGCCATCCAAGCTGTGGATCCGCAAGCTTGCCGTCCTGCTGGCCAGCCAGTAGGGCTCTGCTCTGCCAGCTGGTGCTGTCACCAGCCATGCTACCATATCGTTGCAATGCAATACTCCCACACACACCCTGACACAGTGAACGTGGGGTAGGCCTGGGTGTGGGTGATGAGCTGAGCCTGTGTAGCAACAGAAGTTCAGCCCAACATGGGGTGGGTTCCTGGCATGAGCATGGCAGCCATGCAGGAGCAGTGCTGCTGGAGTTATGATGCAGCAGCACAGATTGCACATATGTTAATATGGCACATATGTTATGCCTTTCCCTGGGAACCTGGGTGTCTGTCATGCTGAGGTCAGTGACAACTCTTTGCACCCAAATCTAGGAGGTGCACTGCATCTGCATGCTGCCTGCCAGTGCTGTTTTGAACCAGCATTCCCCATATATACAGCACTGGCCCAGTATGCTGACTTGGCAACCCGCTTGACACCCGGCTTGACAACAACAACAACAACAACGCTGCCCTGTCTGTTGCTGTGAACATTGTGTGCAGCACATGCAGTAATTCTTGCCATGGCACCACTGTTCCAGATTGTTAATTAGTAGTGGTTTGCATTCAGATGCATGCTGTTCTCACACTACAGCAGCATAACGTGAGACTGCAAGCAGAGATGGAGCAGTTTAGTACTATACGAAGCAGTATTTTATGCTATACTTGCAAATGCCATGCCTAGGCCAGCTGAGCTGAGTCTAGTTGGCTTTGCAAGTCTGTGTGGCTCAGTGCTTGAACGTGATTTGCATGAGGTGCATGAGTTGCATGGCCAAGCTTGCTCTCACGTAACCAAGCTTTAACGGCAAGGATTTTGCAGCAAGCTTGAGAGCTAGAGAGCAATGCTTAGTCTAGCTGCCCCTTCCGTTCCTGAGATGAGGCAGCTCCCATCCGTTCCACCCACTGCGTGATGGTGTTGCTCCCTGACAGGTCCCGATGTCAGTCACGAGTCGATTGAAGTGTAGTCATAGACAGACTCAGCTGAGTGTGATGTGTGCTGTGTGCATTGGGTGGGAGCACCAACCCCTGACTCTGTGGCCATATCTTTTACATCACCTGTGCACCCTTCCATATTTTCACACACTGGGCAAAAGGAGGCATCAGATCACCTGCACTGTCCCGCAGTTCGTCATGTCTTCAAACATCCCCATCGTGCTGCACGTGCAGGCCAGGCGACGACCGCGGCAGAGCGCAAAGGAGGGGACGGCGCGTTCGGGCGCCACGTGCACTCCTCCGACATCCAGGCAGCAGCGGCTGCAACGCTGCTCGCACTCTCGGAGGCAGCCGTGACGGGGCGAACCGTCAGCGCGCAGAGCCACTCCAAGCCACAGCACCAGGCCTCGGGCTCCGAAGCCGAGCTCAACAACACCCTCGCCGCAGCCGCCGCCGCTGCCTTCGCCACCGCTTACTCCAAACGGCAACAAATGCCGCAGCCACTATCCCCCGCACAGCGTCAGCCCGCAGCACCTGCCGCATCCGCAACACCTGGTGCGCACCTCCGCCACTGCCCCGCGCTTTCGCATGCATACGGCAGAGCGTGCTTGATGTCGCGATAAGTCGGGGGACTGGCTGCTGACACCCTCGGATGATGTAACGCAGCACCCACCGTTCATCTGCGCACATTTTCGCGTGCGTCACATAACCCCGCGGGATCGCGTAGCGGCATGGCGGGCCGCACGTAACCGCCGCAACTGGGTGTGCACATTGCCCCGTTCATCCACGCCACCGGCTACGGGACGTTCACTCTCCCACGCAGCGTGGACAACCGGTCTCCTGCACGCACGCAGCGCCCCTGCGAGGGCATCCAGCCCGCGTTGGCGCCCCTCCGTAGCATCAATCATGACTCATCATCCCACTAAGCATCTCGGACATACGCACAGAAGCCTTCACACACATGCGCCAGCGCCCGCCAAGCATTCCACGTCTCCCACCGCCCGTCGCACCGGTTCTGGATGCAATTCTCAGACCTGACTCATGACCGGCCTTGTCAGCTGGTCATGTGTTGTAGCACAGTCACTGCCATCCCGGACCTTCGCTATTACATGTCTTCTATTACAAGTCTTGAGTCAAAGCGATGTGCCTTGCCATCCACCTGAGATGTGGGGCCAACTGTAGGGGAGCATGTGCACTGTGCACAAACGCACATCCAACAAACCTGGAAACACTATGACCCACCCTGAAAACTGGTTCACACTTTCATAGCTGTCATCTTGGGAAGGTTCACAACACATGGCCAGATCCTGATCCTGATGCCTTTTCCTGTTCAACCTTATCCCCAATGCAATGCATCTGGCCTGGGAGACTAGACTGTTGATGAGGCACAGAAACTTCTGTCTACATCATAGACGATCACTCCAGTGGTCGGAGGACGCTATAAAAGCTGACCCCTTCTTCGGAAGGTCTTGGGTTCGATTCCGCGTGCCCCCCTG
>JAUMHO010004808.1:0-14888 GCA_032360965.1 Ulva armoricana | reverse complement strand
CTGCGCTCCCGCACGTCCACCGAAGTTCCAGCCCCAAAAATTGCGGTTCTCCTCCACGCCGTTATCGGACTGGTAGATACTTGCCTGACTATAGGGGTAGGCTATGAGGGCCCCGGTCAGTGTGATTCGCTGAGTCTCAGTACGCCAGGCGTCCATGGTCAGGATCCCGCCGGCCCCTAGGCGCACCCATTGCTCCGCTGCACGACGGGTCTCCAGGGTGTAACGACTCTGGGTCGTGCGGATCGTGAACATGCCACCTCCGTACCACCGTCCCCGTCCCCCGATCCGTAACTGGCGTGTCAGATGCCCATGGGCTTCATACTGGTAGCCAGCCGCCTCGGCCTTGATTTTTTCGTTGTAGGGATAAGTGCGTGTGTACGGTGAGCCCAATGAAAAAGAAAAACCACCGCGGAGACGTTCTTGGCGAAGCATCGGGTAGGTACTAGGTAAGGGCTCAAGCAGTCGATAGTCGGTAGGGTCGGGGTAAGGATCTTTCTGCGCCAACTCGCGTTTGTCTTCATAAAACACATGTACGTGCTCACGGAGCATCCAGGCATCACGACCTTGCTTGTCTTTCGTGAGAATGAAATCCATCCCATCATGATACTCGGCGACATCTTTACTGATGGTCATCGGGTCATCGTCTTTGAGTTTTTCTTTGAGCGCTTTATCACTGAAGGGCACGTCGCTGTATTTCGTACGATCGACCATCACGGCCGGATGGACGTAGATACGCTGACCCTTACGAGTGTATTGAACCACGTCAGAAGAAACGTCCGGATGGCGAAACATTGGTGCTTCTAAAACGACGATCATTCCTTCGCCGGCCCATAAGTTCAGACTCAGCAAGAACGAGAGTAGAAGTAACTTCACCACATAAACCCCTGAGTGAAATTAAAGCCAACGATATCGTTTGTGGAAGAACTCGAGTCTTGTGTTAGGAATTCGACTTGGTCTCGTAGCTTGGGCCAATCTCGTTGCCAGGAAAGGCCCCAGCTCCATTCTCCCAAAGCATTCCGATGGGGCTGCTCCCAGCCAATGACGGTGGAAGTTGTTCGCATCGGAATGTCTTCCCGATTTTGCGCTACCCGAACGGCCAGCACACCGATCGGTCCTGTGAGCACTTGGCCAAAGATCCGCCACGGAGGGCCGCCCCACTCAAAACTCCGCGACTTCATGGCTATGCCGATGGAGTAGTTGCGGTAGCTGGCGTCTCCAAAACGCAGGCGGTGAGTGGCACCCTCAAATTGAAAGATAGCCCCGAGTTGAAATTTCCCTGGAAAATCCGCGAGCCAGCTGGCGCCGAATTTGTAGCCAGTGGAGTGTCGTGCTTGCGTGTCGTTCAAGATATCTGAAGTCCAGTCAGCAGAGGTGCGACCTACTGACATGGAGAACTCTGGCCGCCAGATCAGATCACGATCGTATGGAGAGATATTCTTGTGCTCGGTAACGACAGTGTAGTGGCGCGGCTCTTCGTACATGGCAAGTTCGGGACGAACATCGACCACGTATTTCATGTGAACACGGTGAGTGATTTTTTTGTCTTTATTGATGATGTACAGGAAACCAAGATCATCTGGGAGAGCGTGGACATTTACGAGCATGCGTTCGTAAATGCTATCAGCTTTCTCCGTCCGCAGATCCTGAATGTTGCCTTTGCGTATCAGCGCCTTCTGCAAGATCGGGCTTCGCTGGATATCGTACATCGTCGTTGCGGGAGGAACCGGTAATCGAAACGGCTTAACAGTCGGTTCTGTCCCGAAACGTGGAGGCGGTAAGAACCGATCTTCCACAGACTTGAGAAGTTTCGCATTAGGTTCTTGAGCGAAGCCTAATCCGCTCAAAAGCAGAAGAACGATCATGCACCCATCCTTCGCAGCATGGTGGCACATTTCAACAGGGCTTCATTATTCGAAGGCCATTCCAAAGTTTGCAGCGAGACAGCTGAGATAGTTTCCCAACGCCAGTCTTCGTGCTCATGGGAGTCGATGGTCGGCTTCCACTGCTTATCAGCGACGATGAGAAAAGAGTGTTCCTCACACTTCTGTTTACGACGATCTTGGAAGTGATAAACCAGGCCCAGTTCTTGGAGGTCGACGATGGCTTCAATGTCGATGGCACTTTCTTCGCGCGCTTCCCGTAAAGCGGCTTCTTCAAACGTCTCACCTTTTTCCACGTGGCCGGTGACGTTTTGCCAGAAATGACCACGTTCTTTATTAGTTTTGAAAATAAGAAAGCTCCACTCCCCTGAGGGTGCGGGCGCAGCAATCACGACTTGGACTTTTTTCGTTACCATGATGATGTTTAAATGATGCCTGAACCACTGCGAAACTCCAACTAAGAGTTCCAAATTGCGTCACAGCGCGGGATTTGATAGGGTGCCCCCACATGGAAAACATGAATCAAATCATTTTTACGATTGCCCAATCTCTCCCTGGCTTTTTGCTCGCCATCGTTGCCCACGAAGCGGCCCACGCGTGGATGGCCCTCAAGTTCGGTGATCGCACCGCTCAAGCGGCCGGTCGTCTGACCCTCAATCCAGCGGCCCACTATGACCCATGGGGAACCGTTTTGTTTCCTTTGCTCTCGGCCGTGACGGGCTTTGCGGTCATTGGTTGGGCGAAGCCTGTGCCTATCGACATTCGTAACTTTCGTCAGATGAGAAAGGGGATTTTCTGGGTGAGTTTCGCCGGACCTTTGGCGAATATTATACTGGGAACACTTTCGGCGTTTCTTGTCGCTTTGATTGCCACACAAGTTTCTCCGGATTTTGCCTACTACACCGTACTGATCGCGATGCTGAAGTACTCGGTCTTCATTAATTTTATTTTGGCAGGATTCAACTTGATCCCGCTGCCTCCGCTGGACGGCTCAAAAATGGTTTCGGCGTTTTTGAAAGGCCCGACTCTTTACAAGTACGAGTCCCTGGCGGCCTACACGCCTATGATCTTTATGGGCACGCTCTTGCTGTCATTTGTGGGAATCCACACCATCGGTTATTTACTTATGCCGGCCCAATGGGCAGGCCAGTTCCTGATATTCGCATTTTACACGCTGATGGGTTGAACTAACGCGTAGCGAGTAACTGAAAGATTTAATCAGATTTCAGATGATACTGGGAATGACATACTGACCGCCGGCAGCAAGATGCTTCCGACACACACACCGCCTAAAGGATCACGTAAGTGATTCTTGGGTTTTAGTTTTCGAGGGACTTCAATGTCAGAGACCGAGATTTTGGTCCGGATCGATCAATTCGATGGGCCACTAGCACTCCTCCTTCATTTGATTCAACGTGAAGAAGTCACCATCCGTGACTTGGACGTCAACAACATCACCTCTCAGTATCTCGATTACCTGCAGAAAATGCAGGACCTCAACTTTGACGTCGCTGGCGAATATCTATTCATGGCGGCGACACTTTTGTGGCTCAAGAGTCAGACGGCGGTCGACGAGTCGGATCTCAACACACTTAAATTTACTGCCGGTGATGATGGCATCCAGATCACCACTCGCGGAGAGTTGATCAATCGCCTTGAGCAACTTGAGCGCTACCAACGTTTGGGTCAGCGTCTGTGGGCATTGCCGAAGAAAGGTCACGAGATCTTTGTAAAACCCAAAGTCGATCGTAAGGCCGTAGAGAACAGCATTCTCACGCCGATTGATTTACAAGTGCTGACCGCCACCATGATGGATCTCATCCGTCGTGAAAAACGGAAGTACACCGTTGTGAAGCGCGACCGTCTCTCGATCAAAGAAAAATTGATTTTCTTGAAAGAGAACTTGAAGACCGGCGAGACCACTCAGTTTGATACGTTGCTTGAGACGGGTGAGAACGCCAGCGTGATCGATAAAGTCATCACGTTCATTTCTTTGCTCGAGCTTGCTCGCTTGAAGAAACTACAAGTTTACCAAAACGAAGCCATGGGCACGATCTACGTGGAAGTCAAAGAAGACTTGTCTTCATTTGATGTGAACACGGCCGATGGTTTCGAGCCTGAAGATGAACAGAACAAACCTCAATCGCCTGCTCCCGTTGTTGCCAACGTGGAAGTAGCTGCGACTTTGCATTGATCCTGGAGATCGCTATGACTGAGATTAACTATTCGTGGGACCTCACTGCTGAAGCCGAACTCGAGAGCGCGTTGAATGCGGCTTCGTCTTTGGATTTGGATATCACCACTGAATCGTCAGAAACTCCTGTCTTCGCTCTTGAACTCGGTCACTTCGACGAGAAAGAGCACGAGGACATGATGTGGCAGGCGCGCACAGGTTTGAATGCCGACACACTTTGCGGTGCTGTTGAAACCTTGATCTTTATGTCAGACCGTCCGGTCTCATTGCAAAAAATTAAAGCGCAAATCGACGAAGAGTTGCCGTTGCGCGTGCTTCACGAATCGATTGCTCGTCTTCAGGCTGGTTACGAGGCCAAGCACCACGGTATCCGTTTGGTGGAAGTGGCCGAAGGTTACCAGTTCCGCACAAAAGCGACCTACGCGAAACAAGTACAGAATCTTTTCAAAGTTCAGAGCTTGGTGCTCACCCCGACCGCTCTCGAAGTGTTGGCGATCATCGCTTACAAGCAACCCGTCTCTAAAACAGAAATCGAAAAAATCCGCGGTGTAGATAGCTCACACATCGTGCGTGCCTTGATGGACAAGCGTCTGGTGAAGATCACTGGCCGCTCAGAAGAATTGGGCCGTCCGTCCATGTTCGGCACCACTGAAGAGTTCTTGGAGGTCTTCAACCTCGCAAACATCGAGCAGCTTCCACCAGAGCACGAGCTCGCGGAACTCGCGACTCGTCCAGAAGTGGCAGCGATCGCTGACATCAAGTCTGTGGTCTTCGGCGGCGATCGTAAGAAATTTGATTTCGACGAACTCGAAGAGCTCGATAAACTATCTGAAAGCATCAAAGACATCGCAGCAGAAACTGATTTCACCATGCTGTTGAAGCAGGAAGAAAAACGCCGCATCGACGGCAGTGATGATGGCGTGAAAAAATCAGCGTTTGATATCCTCGAAGAATTCGTGCTCCGTGATGCGACTTTGCGCCAGAACCGCGAAGCCGTCATGTCGGAACCGATGATGTCGGCGCTTGAGCCGAAGAGTGCTGACCTGGAGTTCGAAGGCATGTTGAATGCCCCAGAAATTGATGAAGAGTGGGAAGCTGAAAACCGCATGCTCGCGGTGGAAGAAGGCGACCAGCCTGCTTGGACTGATTTGACTCTCTCTGAAGAGTCTACTGAAGAAGAATTCACGCTTGAGGACGAGGCCCGCGAACTCGAAGCGGCCCTTAACAATGCCTTCGCTAATCTGATGGGCGAGCGTTTGTCGGACAATACTGTGGACACCACGGACGAAGAGCTCACTCTTGATGAGCAGCTCAAAACCCTTGATTTCACAGTCGATTCTGCCATTAAGAAGGGCATGGATATGGATATCGACCTGAGCTTCTTGTCCGAGGCACTGCCCGAGGATGACAAGACGAATCAAGCGGAGTAAAACCCGCTCATCCATTCTATTAACTTACTGCCGGGAGGCAGAAAGGAGCATGTATGCCTAAGGCATCTTCCGCATCTACAACTGAAATTCGTCTACAAAAACTCATCGCTGACAGCGGAGTGTGCTCACGTCGTAAGGCGGAAGTGCTCATTGCTGAAGGTCGCGTGGCCGTGAATGGTCTCGTGGTGGTTGAGATGGGCACGAAAGTGAACCCGAACATCGACGTCGTATCAGTTGACGACAAAGTGATCGACCAAGCTTCCATTGAAAAAGTCTACGTGTTGCTGAACAAGCCACGCGCGTACGTTACAACCACGATGGATCCAGAAGGTCGTAAGACTGTTATGGATTTGGTTTGGGGCGTTCCTACACGTTTGTATCCGGTTGGCCGTTTGGACTACCTTTCTGAAGGTCTCTTGCTCCTCACGAACGATGGCGACATGGCGAACAAGATCATGCACCCACGTTACGAAGTGACAAAAGTGTACGAAGTAAAAGTGTTCGGTCATGTGAATGAGCAGTTGTTGGAAAAAATCCGCAAAGGTGTCATGACCGAAGACGGCCTCATGAAGCCGAAGAGCGTTCGTATGATCGAGCAGCTCCCGAATAAGACATGGCTCGAGTTCCGTCTTGCCGAAGGTAAGAACCGCGAAATCCGTAAAATCTGTGAAGCCATGGATCTTACGGTTGATAAACTCCGCCGCGTAGCGATTGAAGGTCTTACGATCCAAGGTTTGCCAGTCGGACAGTTCACCTTCTTCTCGAAGAGAGAGTTGCTGAAGGCGCTTGGCATGAACGAAGACGGCGAGCGTTTGAATAATCGTCCGGCCTTCGTCTCAATCAAGAAAACCATCGATACTCGTAAGGCCACGAAGATGGTCGGCAAGTCAGCACGCCCTGCTGATGATCGCCGTTACCAAGGTTTCCGCAAGGACAAGTACTACGAAACAGTTCGCAGTATCAAAGAGCTCGAAGTTTTGAAGAAGACTGAAGCAGCTGCTCAAAACGTTGGGATCTAGTCATGTCAGCGGTCACCATTCGGCGTGGTAAAATACTCGTCTACAGATTTTATGAGATCGGCTCCGAGGTCGATCTCAAAAAACTTTCAGCACTGGTACAGGCCAAGCAGAACACCACTAAGTTTCGCCTGGATCGCCCAGGCAAAACCGGTTTGGTGATCGCCAATGATCCCATCACTGTTCACTTAGGCCCTACAGAGATCATCGTCGAAAATGAAAAGATCATGGCCGAGCTGGATTTCCGCGTGTGGGACTTCGGCGGAATGTCGGTTTGTTTTCACATACCTTTGCGTTCAGGTTTGGGGTGGGACGAACTGGTTCGCACGGCCGCGTGGCTGGAACGCGACACCTACATTGATGTGATCGCTCGAGCGAAGGCCAAAGAATTCCAGGCAGAAATTAAAGACTCCATTCCCGTTTTGAACGATTGGCCGACGTCAGAAGAGTACGTCGTCTACTTCTTGCAAGAGATCGACGGGATCGGCGAAAACGCCATGGAGCTTTTCGAGAATGCGGATGTGGCTGCGTTGTTGATGGCGGAGTCGAAAGAGCGTTTGTCGGATCAAATGAAAAAAACAGTTCGTGATTTCGCGACTCAGTATTCGCGCAGTGACCTCTCGGTGATTGATTGGAATTCGGCGCTTGTTGTCGAGCCGTCGGGCTCGATGGATCTGCCGATGGTGCTCGAATTTGCCAACTCGCAGTTGCTGGAGATGCGCTACTACGACGATCTCCTCGATGAAAAACTCGACGCTCTCTATAAAGCCGTCGCTGGTAAGAAGGCCGGCATTCTCAGCAACTTCTACTCTCGCCACGCCGAAGAAGCGGGCCAGATTTATCTCGAGATTGCCGAGGTCGTAGAGAACGTAGAAAACTCTCTCAAGGTTGTCGGTGACTTCTATCTCGCCACAGTATTCCGTACCGCCAGTGCGCGTTTCCGTTTCAATGATTGGCAGAAGAGTATTAATGAGAAGTTGGGGAATCTGGCGGAAGTGTCGAAACTTTTGCATTCCCGCGTCTCCGAAAGCCGCGGTCATTGGCTGGAAATCATCATCATTCTACTGATTGCCGTAGAATTGATTCCCTTCTTTAAGGCCTTGTTTAATTAATTATCGATGTTGATGTGGCCGTTATCTGCGAGGGTCTCATTGAGAGTCTCGACGGCGTATTCGATGGCCTGTTCGCCGTAGGCGATGCCGTCTTTTGATGAGTCCGGGAAATTCGCGTGCTTGATGAGCTGCACTGATTGTTTCAAGAGTTGCGCTGAGGCTTCGAAGTACTCGGCTTCATCTTCTGCCGTGAGTACGTGCACCAATAAAGTGTGAGCGTGCTTAAGAAGGCGAACCTGCATGGGAGTTAAATCGTGAGTTTCCACTTTCATGACGAGCTCTGTGGAAGAGGTGGCGACGATTTTGTTCATGCGAAGATTCCTTGTAAGAAAAGTATTCTCAAGGAAACTATTCGGCAGGTTTCAGTGGGATTTTAAGGGTTTTCACTAGAGCGAAGCGCTCCACTCACATAGTACCTGCCCAACTTAGTATGAGAATGAATCCCACGCCACTCATCAGGCGATGGTAGAGGCGAGGCGGATGGGCGTGAAAACGCTCGGTAAGTTCTCGCAAAGTCACTTGTAACATAGCACCGCCGGCCAGTGCCAAGAGGCTAGGAAGGGCCGCTTGGGTGGTGGAAACAAACATCCCACCGAGGCCTCCACCCATGAGTTCTACGAGGCCCGAAGAGATTCCTCCAAGCATGGCCTGTGGACCCGACAAGCCGAGGGCGCGGAAGGCGAGAACAGTCGCAAAACCTTCGGGAATATTTTGAATCATGATGGCGCTGATCAAGCTGCCGGACCCGATGTTCGTAAGACCCACAAAGGCAGCACCACCGGCGAGACCCTCGGGTAGGTTATGCAGCATCATCGCGACCACGAAAAGCTTAGCCGGTGAGCTGGTGCTCATAAGGCGTCCCATGGCGAACATCATGGCCGCACCCAAGAGGGCCATGAGAACGGTAACGGTGAAGGCTTCCATACCTTGCGCCCACGAGCCTTGGGCGGCCGGTAAAAGCAGAGAAAAGGCGGAAGCGGCGAGCATCATGCCGAGAGCAAAGTCCATGTTAGGGAGTGATTGAGTGCCTGGAAGGCGCGAGCGAAGCAATGTGAGCAGCGCTCCCAAAATGGTAGATCCCCCGACCCATAAACCTGCTATTAGTCCTAGTTCCATAGGTCCTCCTAGCTCTATTTTACGGTGGCTTAGGGGACGGATTCCAATCGATAGTCTTGATGTCGTGATAGATAAACCTAGACATATTCATGGGCTATCTGTTAGTTTTCAGGCGCGGGATGGAGCAGTCTGGTAGCTCGTCGGGCTCATAACCCGAAGGCCGTTGGTTCAAATCCAACTCCCGCAACCAAAAAGCTAAAATAAAGGCTCACCGTTAGGTGGGCCTTTTTTTTTGCTTTTAGTTATGGATTGGATTTGAAGCCGAGATGCCCGGCCTGCAGTGCAGGCCGAGGGAGCTGGATGCGACCGAGAGGGCGGTGAGGAGGGTCACGGAGGAAGTGAGCTTGATGCGAACTTCTGGAGTGACCAAATCCAACTCCCGCAACCAAAGCTTTAATAAGGGACCCAGAAAGGGTCCCTTTTTTTTACCCCGCGGCGATTCTGAATTTTTTTAAAATTCAAAAAAAATCTATATTTACGGCCTCTCCCCGAAACCTTGACAGGTTTTTTGGAGAAATTATTTTGATGTTTGGACGAACGATAGACCCATGAAAATCAAGGAGGGATGTTCATGAAAATACGGAGAACCGATCATTCGTTTTCGCAGACTTTGGATGACCGAAATCGTTCACTTCGTAACTACAGCAAACGGAAACCCAAAACCCGAGAGTTTCGTACTGTGCTCGAACAGGTACTCGGTGATCAAGCAGAGGAGGGAGAAGAGTTTAGAGTTCTCCTGCCGAAGCATGGTCATTTCTGGGACAACGGATACGAAGACTTAGGATAAGGAGGTGTTATGACGGAACTCATCGCAACAACAAAGAACCATCTGAAGAGAATTTTTCCGGACGCCAAGGACATTAACATCAAGCTCGAGCGAGACCACGAAAAGTATCTCTCGAAGATCCATGTGCACGTACCTGGAAAGGTTATCCACGCAGAAAAAAAAGCGGAGACGGTGTGGGAAGCTATCGATTCTTCTTATCAGGCCGTACTCAAGCAAGTTGAAAAATTTCGAACAAAGCGCTTCGCTCGCAAAAAGTTCAAGAGAGAGAAATACTTCGTCTAAACCAAGTGGCTTTATTCTTTGGAGGAATTATGAAGCACTCAATGAAAAAAATCTTTATCCCTGTCCTTAGCGTGTTATCTGGTTTCATCATCTCTTTTTTCGCATTTCGCGCGAATCCGCACTTGATCAATCGAGTCAGTGCTGGGGAATTGCGCCGAGAGGCCCCGCTGCTACCGCAGTCGGGGCTGCTCAAGAAAAACCCACGCGATGAGATCTTCGAAGAGATGGAGCGCATGCAGGAGCGCATGAGAGATCACTTTAAGCACTTCGACATGATCGACGACTCATATGGCGACACACTCATGGGTGGAGTCAATCAGAGAGAGGACAGCGACTACGTGTACCTGGATGTTCCGATTGAGGATCTCAATGAGGCAACAGTCGACACCAACATCACCGAGGACCATGTGACGGTTTCGGGCACCGTCGAAAAAAAATACGATGGCGGTGAAGGGTTGTTTCGATCTTCGTTCAGTCGAACGTTTCCGGTGCCGGAAGGTGTGAACCACAGCCAAATGGCGGTTGTTCCACAGAAAGGAAAGGTCACACTCAAGTTTCCGAAGCTAAAAGTGTAGCGGTCGTCTAGATTTGATCGAGCGGGAAAATGATGATCTCTAATCCGATGACTTTTTTCTTCTGATTTCTCGTGTAGCGGGCGAAGCCGATGAACGGGGCTGAGGTGTTGGTCGCGTGATTTTTGATGTTAACTTTCCATGAGGGCGGCGTTGGAAGGTAATTGAGGAAATGCTTCATGCTCATCTTAACGAAGCTGATCATGGCCGGATCGGTGAGGTCCGACCATATCTTCATCTTGCCGATAACGTCTTCGTCCTTCATACCGGTAATCGTGACACTGTGGGGACACTGATAGGTCACTGTTCCATCGAGGTCAAAGGTCCGGTATCCAAACGCCTTCTCTCCGAAGATATCATAGAGGTTCTTGACCCCGTTCTGATTGAACTCGTCGATGAAGAAAGACGTGAAGAAGCTGAAGAGGTTGATGTTGTAGATCTTTAGAATTTTTGTGAGCGTGTTGACCTGGCAGTTCTTCTTTCCGTACTCGATGGCCTGGTAGTGACGGGTCGAGAGTTCGCACTGAAGCGACACCTCGAGCTGGGTGAGCTTATTTTTTTTACGAAGACTGTGGAGGATCTGGCCTATCTTTACTGCTGCGGAGCTTGGTTCTTCCATGAACCCAGCATACTTTTGCTACGCGAGACAAGATAGGCTTGTAGAGGCCTTGTTAACGTCGACTCTATCTAAAGACTTTCTTCAGCCCTTTTTGGATGAGAAGTGAAATCCCGATGATGGCAAGAAAGCCAATGAGGAAATCGCGATAGAAGTCAAAGGTAGGGGTTTTTTCGCCTGAGAATGATGAGCAGCTCCCCAGGAAGCCACCAAGCTGACTTTTGTTGGGGTAGAGGTAAACCACGCCGTCGATGTCATCTTGCGAGATGTACTTGGGGCGATCAACCCAGTCGTGATCAGCATAGGTCATCACAGAAGCGGGATCATTGCTGTGATAGAGACCAATGCCGTGACCAATTTCGTGCGTCATGGTTCCGATGAAACTGTTTTTGTTATAGCTACCAGTGTAGACAGCTTCGTTCATCGCCACACGCGCTGAACCATTCCCGCGGTCATGTTCCGTGGCGCCGAGAATTTGCAAGCTCGGAAGTGGACCACAGCCAACGATGATTTCGTTTTGAGGAATGCGTGGATCAGTCAGGGTCGCGGATGATTTCCCGCCGTAAGATAACTTAAGTCGTGATTCGGGGACATCGTTCCAGAACTCGATCGCCCATTTGATTCCTTCCACGATTTCGGCATCGGAAACACCGTTAGCTGTACAGCCTTCCGCGGACACCTTAACTTTCGCATTGGTGGCGTCGTGAAGTTCGTATTTCGGATTCAGCAACACAAAGGCGTGAGTTACTTGCGAGAAAAAGAGAATAGAAAAGAGTGATAGTTTCATTTAAGTTTTCCTCTTAGAAATACAGCAAAGCGCCAATGTTAAATGCGTAGTTGCGATTTTCGCTCGAGAGCGGTCTGAATGTGTAGAGTTCAAAACGAAGTCCAATGTCTTGAATCCAAGAACTCATCATTTGCAGATCAAAGTTGTAGTCTGCACCGAGGTTAAACGTGCTGGAGTAGGAGGTGACTGTGCCACCAGGACGGCGGGCCTGGTCTGTGCCAGAGCCGTTAGGGATCTCGACCGTGCCACCTTCGCCGCTCGTTCTCTTGATGAAATTCCCGATGCCGAAACGAAAGGCCAGGTGATCTGAGAGTGAGCTGATCCAGATGAAATCCCAGTTAAGAAAGATGGTGTGGACCTTCTGCTTTCCGAAACTGTCGTTGGCGGTTTGTTTGGTGTGGATGTAGCCGAGCTGTGGGGAGAATCCGAATCCAGTGTTAAAGAGATTGAAGTTGTAGCCAATCCCGATGGTAGGTGAAAACGGCTTCTCTTCGACCTTGCCCTTCGAGTTCTGTGTGTCTTTCAAAGCTTTGTTAAAACCCACGAAGGCGTGAGTCTTTGCGAAGGTGTGACTACTCCAGATGAGGGTCAGGCAAATGAATATTTGTCGAAGCATGTTTTTGGCCCACTTAAGTTAGTTGTTAGCTAACGGTAAGGAAGGGCCTAAACGTGCGTCTACGCTCTATAGAGCGTGTCTAGAAATACATTGCGTGATGTTTCACATGGGCTTCGATAAACGTTGCGATAAAATAGTAGCTGTGGTCATAGCCTTCACACATATTCACAGAGAATTTCTGATTGGCTTGAGAGGCGGCTTTCTCGAAGTGAGAGGTTTTGAGCTGGCCATCAAGAAACTCATCTCCCAGACCTTGATGAATCAGAATCTCGGAAGGATGTCTTTTACCGGCCAGGAGTAGTTCGCAGGCGTCGTACTGTTTCCACGTCGCTATGTCTTCGCCAAGGTATCCTTTGAGCGCCTTTGTTCCCCAAGGAACAACCGAAGGATTTACGATAGGTGAGAAAGCCGAGATCGCTTTATAATTCTGTGGTTCACGCAAACCAATCACCAGCGCACCATGGCCACCCATGGAATGACCGCTGATGGAAATACTCTTCACGCCGAAATGGTTGGAGATGATGGAGTAGAGCTCAGCATTCACATACGAATACATACGATAGTTTGATTTGTAGGCAACTTCTGTTGCATCCACATAAAACCCAGCTCCGGAACCGAAGTCATAGCTGTCGTGTTCGCCGGGAAGATTCAAACCACGTGGAGATGTATCCGGACAGATCACCATCATGTGACTTTGCGCTAGGAATTTTTGTGCACCTGCCTTGGTGATGAAATTCTCTTCGGTGCAGGTGAGCCCTGAAAGCCAGATCATGCAGCCTTTCACCTCGCCGTGAGGGATGAAGGTCGAGAACTTCATTTCCGTTCCGGTCATCTCCGATGGGTGCGACCAAAATTCCGTCGTGCCTTCAAAG
Organism: Ulva armoricana; assembly: GCA_032360965.1. Lineage (NCBI taxonomy): Eukaryota > Viridiplantae > Chlorophyta > Ulvophyceae > Ulvales > Ulvaceae > Ulva > Ulva armoricana. The sequence goes on along the minus strand of JAUMHO010004808.1, from coordinate 1,608 downwards.
GTCTTATGCGCTTTCATCTTTTTCATCGCAACTCCTAGAACGTCACTACGCTGCGGATACTTTTACCTTCTTTCATGTACTGGAAGGCGGTGTTGATTTCTTCGATGGGCATAGTGAAGGTCACCATATCATCAAGGTTGATCTCGCCTTTCATGTATTTGTCTACGTAGCCCGGTAGTTCTGTGCGACCTTTGACGCCACCGAAAGCCGAACCTTTCCAAACACGACCTGTGACAATTTGGAAGGGACGTGTGGCGATTTCTTCACCTGCTGCGGCCACCCCGATGATGATGGATTCGCCCCAGCCCTTGTGACAGCACTCGAGAGCTTGGCGCATGAGCTTCGTATTTCCTACGCACTCGAACGAATAGTCCGCGCCACCGTCGGTGATTTTTACGATGGCATCAACCACCGAACCGGTAATCTCATTGGGGTTCACGCAATCCGTCGCGCCGAATTTTTTGGCAAGTTCAAATTTTGCGTTGTTGATATCGACCGCGATGATCTTATTGGCCCCTGCCATCTTCGCGCCTTGAATGACAGCGAGACCGATGCCGCCCATGCCGAAGACGGCGATGTTCGCACCTTTTTCAACTTTAGCTGTGTTGAGAACGGCGCCGATACCGGTGGTGACACCACAACCGAGCAGACAGATTTTATCCATCGGTGCTTTCTCATCAACTTTCGCTAAGGAGATTTCTGGAACGACTGTGTATTCTGCAAAGGTTGAAGTACCCATGTAATGAAAAATCGGCTTGCCGTCTTTGGAGAAGCGGGAAGTGCCATCGGGCATGAGGCCCTTGCCTTGAGTCTCGCGGATTTTTTGGCAGAGATTGGTTTTGCCTGAAAGACAAAATTTACAGGTGCGACATTCTGGTGTGTAGAGCGGAATAACGTGATCACCTTTTTTGAGTGAGGTCACGCCTTCACCGACTTGTTCAACGATCCCAGCGCCTTCGTGGCCGAGGATGACGGGGAAAATTCCTTCCGGATCAACACCTGAAAGTGTGTAGGCATCCGTGTGGCAAACACCGGAAGCTACGATGCGGACGAGCACTTCGCCTTTCTTAGGAGCTTCTAAATCAACGGTTTCAATTTTGAGTGGTTGATTCGGTCCCCAGGCAACGGCGGCTTTAACTTTCATGACTCATCCTTTGAAAAAACTTTGAGATAGTATAGGGCCCAAAGAAGGTAATGACTTCTTGAAATCCAGGCTTGTTAGCCTAAATCCAGGAGTTTGGGTGCTGAGCTATTGTAGAGTCATTCACTCTGACGTGAGGCGTGAGAGCCATATTTTCCGTTCGAGAACCACTCTCAGGCCCATGCTAATATCATCCTAACGGGGGTAGGAGATGAAATTTGTTCTGCTGGTTTTTTTGATGTGCACTTTCAGTGTTTACACTTACGCACAATCAACTGTGGTTCCTACCGCAGAAGAACTTTTCATGGAGGGAAAATTCTCCGTTAAGAAAAGTATCTTTAGACCCTTTGACGAGAACCACTACGGTGAGCCCTTAGATTTGAGTGAACGTCGCCCCATGGTGAACGTTGAAGAAAGTGTTTTTGGTGCGAAGTACTCCAAGCCGGGTTCAAAACTTTTTAGCAATT
>JAUMHO010004787.1:0-14909 GCA_032360965.1 Ulva armoricana | reverse complement strand
AAATTTAGATTCGATAGGAAGCTTCGCGCCGGCGATCAAAAAAGTATCACGCTTGGTTGGCCACGAAATTGATTTGAAGGCGGCGATTGACAGCAATCAGCTTTTGTTGGCTTTGGGCAGTAGAACCCATATCAAATGAAGCCAATATTTGGAAATCGGAAGTTTCAACTGCTACCGGTCTTTTAGCAATTGAAGCTAAGTCTTCTACTAAAGCAGTTAAACCCGACGAAAGAACTAAGGACATAAAATAATTGTGCAGTTTTGCACTAGCTTTTTTTATTTCAGATAAAAAAGCTAAGCGAATGTCTTCAACAATCTGATTGATATCACCCATTTCCGACACTATTAAAAGTGGCACTTTAGCGTTTGTGCAAACTTCAACAATCTTTTCTAAACTAGTATTAGCCGTTAAAGTAGTTCGCTTTCCATGACTAACATTGGTTGATCCACCTTTTTCCGGCGAACCAATCAATATGATTCCAGAATGATCTTTTAACTCTGTTGCTTCGATCGAAACAAATTTGTCGTACTCAGCAACAGCCAAGCTACCTGCTTTGGCTAATGAATTAAAACCAAAAACAATTTGACTCACCCTCTTATCAAGAAGGTTTTCACCAAAAGCTACATGCGCTTCGGATAAAGCATCGTGAGCTAATAGTTGCCTTAATGTCGGCTGAGTATGTAAGTTTGCACTCATATTCAAGCTCTTGCTTTGCACCTACTCTTATTTTATTAGATAAACAGAGTTGTGTGGCGTTCGAAATAACATTTTGCATTGAAGACTTACAGGAATTAATTGCTTATTGCTTAATTAATTTCTAGTCGTCATTTAATATTGATCTCAAGCATTGAGGCTGCAAACGAAGTTTACTCTGTTTGCAATTTACACTTTTGTTTATCTAGCTGGTAATTTTATTGCACCTATTGTTTTAGCAACAAACAAATGATAACATCGCCAGGTTATAGACTACAGGCTAGTCTTAAACACCTCAAGGAGGAATTCCAAATGAACAGAGCTGAGCTTATCAGCGAAATCGCAGATCTAACCGGTCAATCAAAGACTGATGTTAACTCCAATTTGACAGCTATATTTCATACAATTACAGCTGCTCTTGCCAAGGGAGGAAAGGTGACCCTAGTAGGATTTGGCACATTTGAGCGTCGCAAACGCCAAGCAAGAACTGGCAGAAATCCCAGAACTTTAGCCCCTCTCAAAATTCCAGCCAGCCAAGTTCCAGCTTTCAAAGCCGGCCAAGAATTGAAAGATGTTGTAAATGGCAGAGCCCGCCAAAAATCTTGGATGGGAAATACATCTAAATCAAGCAAAAAATCAGGCAAAGCAAAAAGACGCTAAGGCTGATAAAAACAATTGAAAATAAGAGATGGACACATTCGTGTTCGTCTCTTTTTCTTCTAGCTAACGAATTAAGATAAAAAGTGAGCATTTAGGTCAACAAATTGCCAAAAGGCTATTGAGCTTGACATCTATTTGATACAGAATTTATACACCTTCTCCCAAATACGATTTGTACACACGCCATAGGCTTGTGCTAGAAAAAACACATTCATGAACAATCACATTAGACTATTCGAAGAGCGTTTGATTGGCTTATTCGAACGCAAAGCGGAAGAATTTTCCAAATATGCCGAAGAAAGGCCAGACACAGCAATTGTGACGGCCGAACTAGCTAACTTGTACAAAGATCTGATTGAGGCAATGCGCAAATAAAGCGCGTTAATACAAGCTTGTGTTACTCTTGCCAAAAGAGGAATTTGCTATGGCAGAAATCAAGCATAATGTAGTTATTAATTCGACAGCTGAAAAAATATTTCAAGCTCTCACCGACCAAAATCAATTAAGTCAGTGGTGGGCCGATTGCCAATCTGAGCAAGACACATTGAAATTTGCTTTTGAGCCAGGAAATTATGTTCTTTGGCAAGTTACCGCCTTAATCCCATCACAAATTGTTCATTGGCATTGCCTTGAGCATCACTATAATGGCGACACTTCTTTCATAGGAACAGACGTCGAATTTAAAATTGTCCCGAATGGAAATACTTACCAGGTTCAATTTACCCACAGCGGTTGGGCAAATGAAGATAAAACATTCCATCTTTGTACAGAAGGTTGGCGCCATTTTATTCAAACTAGCCTAAAAAAATTCGTTGAAACCGGCAAAGGCGAACCACATTCTGTGGCTGTTGAAAAAATTAAAGCTAAAGCAGCTAAAACAAATTAGATTAAATGCAGAGCAAAAGCTTAAAAGCCTTGAATTACCTGGATTATCAGTAGATTCACCATGGACAAAACTATGGCTTATCGTTTAATCTAAGCTTGACTCCCCAGAAAGCTTAAAAGGCAGATGCCGTCTTATTTTTAACAATCCAATGCTTACTGAAATGACTTATGTAGTTTTTACCTTATTAGCAATATATTTATTGCTAATTTCAGCTTTACCAGACTTCTTTCTACCAAACTTAAAAGGCAAACTGAAAAGATTCGGCGGTACCGATTGGGGCGTTTATGAAGGTAGTGATCCGGATGAGGATCAAAACAACAAAACTATTCAAGTTAAAACTCCAGCTAGATCCCAAAAAACCATTGCCGGCAGCACCATGTACACTCAAGGACGCGGCACCAGTTTCAGGCAATAATTACTTAACTAGTCTTTGTACAGCTTTAAATACTTCAGTTTGTGACTCAGTCAACATTTCAAACAAAGCCATTTCCACACAAGACGGCACAGCGCCAGATGAAATCATTTTTTCAAAAGCTATATCTTTATTTTTTGAAGATCGGCTAGCAATAGCATCAACAACTACATGGGGAATATAACCCTGTTCGAGTAAACCATGAACGGTTTGGCTAACGCAAACATGTGCTTCAATTCCGCAAATGATAATTTGTTTGCGGCCAAGTTCTTTTAGTTCTTCCATAAAGCCTTTGGAACGGCAACAACTAAAAGCTGTTTTTTCAAAATATTTGTGATCGCCCAAACAAGCACTAATTTCAGCCATAGTCTTGCCAAGTCCTTGAGGATACTGTTCGGTGAGAACCACAGGCACCTTAAGTATTTTGGCTGCTTCGGCCAAAATGGTGATGTTGCGGGTCAGCATATCGAGCTCTTTGAGCTGCTTTCTAAAGCCCTCTTGAACGTCAATAATTACTAGCGCTGCTTCTTGATGATTGAGTATGCGAGGATGACTCATAAGTACCGAAAATCTTTAATTAGCCAACTCAGAATAGCATCTGAAAGAGTTAAATTAAACAGCCTCACTTCATTACATACTTGAAAAGGATTTATATATATATAAATCACTAGTTCATTTCTTGCAAAATGGGGCTTAAAAACTTAAATCTTTATGGTATAAGGACATATAGTAAGGGGCGTTAGCGCAGTTGGTAGCGCGCTTCAATGGCATTGAAGAGGTCACCGGTTCGAACCCGGTACGCTCCAAATCTTCCAAAAGCTATTGTGGAGTAGTAAATGTGCCTAAATGTGTACTTTACTACTGTATTTTTCGTCTAAAACTCTTTACTTGTCGGGATTTCATTGAAAATTTAAGACTTTTTGATAGTCCTGGGTTTTAGCTGGGTATGATGCTTTTATAGAGCTTCATTTTTGTTAATTTAGGTAAACCAGCAATGCAGATCACGCGCTCCGAAAAACAAGCCATTTCCGATTTGGTTGGTATTATCCAAGACTATTTGCCCGGTGCCTGCCCTTATTATGGCGACCCAAGATTGTCCTTTCAGGGCATAGCAAGAAATTTTGAACTGGGCGATCTCTGGAAAGGAAATTCTAAGAGGATTTCGATCACCGAACTTTTAGAAGCTACTTTGACCAACTTTCGTTACAAATTTTGTCCGTATATTTATCAAGTAATTAGCACCGCCATTGACATACGCAAAGGAAAAGCTGATGTGGCACCGGTGACTATGGAAGAAATCAAACGCATTGAAAGGATTCTTTCCCGGTTGGGAATGAATATTCCTGAGTTCAAATCTCCAGATTTCATTCAAAGTTTGCCCACCCAAGAGTCGCAAGGTGCACAACAAGTCCTGTCTGACATTCGAGCAGCCGAAAATTACACCAGTGGCATAGAAACAAAAGTTTCTGGTGCAATTGTTAAACACGCTGCTGAAACTCAGGATCCCAAAAATACAGGCAATTTCTCCAAAATTACGGCTGCGGTGAACAAGCCTCCTCAAGATTTGCTCAAAAAATTACGTGATGAATTGATTTCATTTGCACGAGTGGAAAAAGATGTACGCGGCTATTTCTTTGAAGCTTTTCTGAATAAACTTTTTACCGCTGCTTATGCCAGATTTAGATATCCATTGGAATTGAAAAACAATGCTATCCACGGTGTAGTAGAAATTTCCGATAAGACTTATTTGGTACAAGCCCATTGGGAAGGAATTGTTACCAAAGACAATATCTTGGAATATCGGGAAAAGCTAAAAGAATCAGCTGTTTGTTCACACGCTCTTATTATCAGCTATTCAGGCTTTACTGACGAAGCTTCGTCAGTATTATCACTGACTGGCCATAAATATCTAATTTTGGCAGATGGCCGAGATTTATTTATGGTTTTAGAAAGTGGACATCCAATCAACAAAATGATTGATATAAAAACAAAATACGCTGAGAACGAAGGTCGTTTGCATGTATCCATGCAAGAGATCATGAGTACCACAGTCTAGAATTTATATCTAATAACCAATATTAGTCATTTGCAAACCGGCTGGAACGTTAGCCAACCGCTCTACTTTGGTTTCAATGCGTCCATCGCTATAGAGCTTCAAAAACCTATAGCCGGGTCCAAGTTTGCTCACGGCAAATTTATTTGTATTGGGAGCAAATTGCACACAAGTGGAAGGACAGCCAAATATAGAAACACCATTTCTAATTGATTCAAACTCTTGATGAACATGTCCGAACAATACTGCTTTTAAAGAATCATAGGGATCAACAATTTCAAAGAAATCAGCTGCGTTGCGTAAACCTTGCGCATCAATCCAAGAAGAACCAACTGGTATTGGATGATGATGCAAACAAATCATGATATTCCTACCAGCTGATTTAGCTAATTCATCTTTGAGAAATTGAAGTTCACTATCTGCTAGATGTCCATACAATTCACTAGCAACTACCGTATTCAGCAAAATTATTTGCCAATTACCTACAAAAAGACTGCGATCAGTTTTTATATTTGCTTTGTTCTTGGCTAAAGCCCGATTGAATAATTCGACATCGTCGTGATTGCCCGGCAAAAAATAGCATGCCCCTTGTAAAGATGCTGCGCTCGCCCACAATCTTTCATAAGACTCAGGTGTTTCATCTTGGGACAGATCACCAGTCAAGAGGTAAATATCTGCTTTTCCATGTTTTTGTTTTGACAATTCAACGGTAGCTTCGAAAGAAGCTTCTGTATCAACGCCCATCAATCTACCGCTAGCATTAGCAAAATAATGTGTATCAGTAAACTGAATTACCTCAATCACTTCATCATCCATATCTCAATCCTCTGCTTTTTATTATAGAAGGATTTGATTTATCCTTATTACCAGCAAAGATGTCAACATACTCCGGGCATGTGTTCTGCCTTAAAATTAAAGGATGGAAAAGCTCAAAAAATTCTCTTGGCGTAAGAACATAGTCACTCTCATTCTCATTGCGGTGGGATTGTGCTTTATAGTTTTTTCTGGATTGAGTAATTGTTTTTCGTCTTTGAAAACAATGATGGTAAAAATAAAAGAGCCATCTAATTATAATTTTCCCAATTATAACAATTTGCTGAAAAATCAGGTCAAAGATGGTTTAGTTAATTACAAGGCTCTTTCAAAATCACAAGAACTTACCAAAGCTTTGAAGGAACTTGAATCCATAAGTCCCGTCAAACTATCCGAGCCAGATAAATTAGCTTTTTGGATAAATGCTTATAACTTGCTTGCCATAAAAAATATTGTTGACCAATATCCTGTTGATTCCATAGAATCAATTGGGCGTTCTACCAGAACCAAGCAATTTGTAATTGGTGGCAAGCTATTGACTCTTTCCGAAATAGAGAAAGGGGAATTGAACGACTTAATCAAAAAAAACAATCCCGATGCTGTTTTTCTTTTATGCCCGGGAGCAATAGGTTATCCAGATTTAGCCGATCATATAATTGAAGGGGCAAATATTGATATAGAGGGACAAAATGCTCTCCATAATTTCGCTTTAAGTGCTAAATCACACAAGTGGATAAAAACCAAACGCCTTTTTCGAATCAGTCGCTTTTTTCTTTGGAATGAGAATATCCTCAAGAAAAAATATACTTCCGGATTCGCCCTGGTAAATGATTGTCTTCCGACAATAGAGAAAGTAGACTTCAAAGACAACCATATGAAATATGGATACTTTCCCGATTTTGATTTTCGACTAAACGACCAAGCTCTGTTATCGCAAAACAAGGAACAATGAAACAACGAATATTATTACCAATTTTTATCAGTACCATTGTTTTATTTGGTACCTTTTTGATTCAAACAAAATTCAGCAATTGTCAAACTAATTTTGCCGATAATAATGCAAGCTTTTTTCCAGGCAAAAAAGTAGGACAAGAGATAAATGGTATTTTGGTTGTTTATCCCAGCAATCATACTGAAATTGATGCTGCTTCTACTTTTTTTATTGGTTCTATAAATGAAGGCCAAATGCTTCTCTGCAACGGACAACCAGTAAATTTAAATCCCCACAATTTTTTTGCTCATAAAGTCAATTTAAAACCTGGCGTCAACAACTTCATTTTTTCCAAAGATAGTGGCAACAAATTAGTAATGACTATAAAGAGGACAATACATTCTGGTCCGTTGCCTGGTTTTCCACCACAAATAAATGAAAGATCTCTGAAGCCGGGACAAGAAATGTCCTTAATGCCAGGAGATCGGCTGGAATTGGCTATGCAAGCCAGCCCTGGAGGGTCTGCTGAAGTAACTATTGGCAAAAATAAGATTCAACTTCATGAAATTCAAGGTAAAAAACAAGCTGTAAATCGCGGACGTTCAACTACGTATGGCATTGCCCAACAAACAGGAAAAAATTTCATTCCCGGGACATATATTGCCTCTTATAAAATTTCAGCTGACGATGATTGGCAAGGAATACAACCGATATTTACTCTTACAAAAGAAGATAAGAAAGTAAACGTAGCTAGTCATCATAAGATATGGACATGGAAACAGCCAATCTCAGGCACAACTGTGACAAACAACACTATTGTTCGTATAGCTCCAGAATTGGCACGCAAAACACCATTACCAGCTGGCGTTAATTTAGTCATTGATGGATTTACCGGCAAATACTGGCGCATAGAACTGTGTAATAACCAACATGTTTATATTTTAAAAGAAGATATCAATACAAATAACAATACAGCCCTAAGCTCAGACAATGAAGCAATAAAAACAGTAAACATAGAGGGAAATGACTTAGACGAAAGAGTAATAATTCCTTTATCACAAAAATTACCATTTCAAATCGAGCAACATTTATCACCCAATAATGTTGTGTTGAAAATTTTTGGAGCAAGTTCAGATACTGATTGGGTTATGCCAGTTGATTCTGATTCGAATAAAAAATTATCAGCCCCTCATTCACAAATGATTGATTATATTACTTGGGCTCAAGCAAATGATCGCTTGTATCAATTAACAGTAAATTTAAAGACCAAGCAGCAGTGGGGTTTTTGGGCAGACTATGAAGATACAAATTTAGTTTTGCATATCAAAAAGCCACCTCGTTTGGCAAATGATACCAATCTGAAAGGCTTAATTATATGTCTTGATCCTGGTCATGGCGGTAGCGAAACTGGATCTATTGGTTGTTCGGGAATTTGTGAGTCAGCTGTCAATTTAGCCATTGCCGAAAAATTGAAAAAATATTTGCAAGATGAACAGGCTACCGTGATCATGACTAGGGAAAATAATGACAATTACCTTGGCTTGTATGAAAGAGTGGAAATAGCTCGCAAACATAATGCTAATTTGCTAGTGTCCATTCACAACAATGCTTTGCCTGATGGACGTGATCCAATGGCCGAACATGGTAGCTCAACTTACTGGTATCATCCACAAGCTGTCAGCCTAGCTAAACAATTGAAAAATTCTTTGCTCTATACATTACATTGGAATGATCACGGTACTCTTTATCAGAACTTGGCCCTTTGCCGTCCTTCGGATATGTTGGCCTGTTTGGTAGAAGTTGGGTTCATGATTAATCCTGATGAATATAGCTTGTTAATTGATCCTGGCTATCAAGATAAAGCAGCCTTCGCACTAAAAGAAGGGATAAAGTCTTTTTTGAATAATTCACTTAGTGAAAATAAAAAAACAGGAGTTAGCGATAAGCATGAATAACCAAGTAGCACAGCTTTTAGCTATTAATATTGGTAATTCGCGAATTAATTTAGGTTCTTTTGCCAATTCTGTTTTAACTAAAAGTTGGTATCACCCAACTAGCAATCCTGAGCTGGTCCTACAAGACATAAGCAGCCTTCCTACTTCAACGAAAATTGTAATTTGTTCGGTTGTTCCTAAAATCAGCCAAATTTTCAAAGATGCTCTCGATAAAAATGGTCATTCATATACTGAGATTAGCAGCCAAAACACTAATATTTTGTCTAATACATATGACAGTCTGGGAGCTGATCGTTTAGCCAATGCAGTAGCAGGATGGAAGCTTTACGGCCAAAATCACGAAAACATAATCATTTTAGACATTGGCACCGCTAATACACTAACTGCCGTTTCTAGAGAAGGGCGCTTTTTAGGCGGTTATATAACTCTCGGGCTAGCGAGCAGCCTTAATGCTCTCCATGAGCATACAGCCCAATTGCCACAATTTACTGATTCAGAATTGCTTAAGAACCATGGCTTATTTCAACTAGGAATAAACACCGAGCAAGCTATTAAACATGGCACCTTTTTAGCTCATGTAGGTCTTATTGAATATTGGGTAAAAATGGCCAAGAAAGAACTTAAAGCTAATTGTCTGACAGTAGCAACTGGTGGACTAAGCCGCCAAATATTTCAGCTTACTGGACATATAGATATTTGCGATCCGACTCTTACTCTAAAGGGGATATTTCTTTGCGGGCAGGCAAAGGCCCAAGCGGATCGAGACTAATACATCTTTCTAATTCTTGTCTGTAATCTAAAATGGTCAATGCTTCTTGTGAATAGAATTCATCTTCCCAATAGGTTTTCTCCCTGCCCCAAAGCTCCTCAATCCGCTTTTGCAGATGGCTGGGTAAAGTTGACTTGTCCATTTTCCTCGTCTCTAGGCTAATTCAAAATTAGCAATTCTCACGCCTTACTTGCCAGTTTAATGCTTTGATCCAAAAGAACAAGCCTTGACTTTTTTCCAAAATTTATCCAATTGGATAAATTTACCTAAAGAAAAAGTTTTTTGGAAAAAAGCATAGAAAAGCAGCCGGAAACAGATATGATTTTTGCCCCAAAAACATATGTTTTAGCCTTTAGTTAATTGTTAATGTGAAAGTATCTCAAAGAGAAAATTTTATAAGCCGATTTGTCTTTCCGGTGTTAGAATCAGGATATCAAGGTATGCATTAATTGCTAGGAGCGGACCATATGAATTTAAAAATGCGTCTAGAAAGATTATGCGACAACCGTTCATGGGCTCGCCTACATTTTAATGATGGCTCAGCTATCGTCGGAAGATTATTGCGCCTTGGGCATGATTATTTAGAAATTGAATGTTACGGGGATTTAGATCAACCTACAGCTCGTGATTATTCCAAGCACCTGGTTCCCATTCACTTGATTAAATTCATTACCATTGAGTCTTCTCAATTCTCTGATGCTGAACGCCATCGTCTAAAGTATTTATCTCAATTAGAAACAAACCAAGAATGGTTGCCTGAGTTAGAAAAATAAGTTATTTGGACTTATTCAATTGGCTTTTTACCCAATTGTCTTTATTTTCTTGGCGGGTGCGTCCAACAGCTAATGCACCGTCTGGAACATTTTTAGTTACCACTGTTCCTGCTCCCACGATACAATTATTACCAACCACGACCGGCGCAACTAAAACTGAGTTGGAACCAGTAGAAGTGCCATCGCCTATAACAGTCTTAGATTTTTTCTTAGTGACATGATTATAGTTGGCGGTGATAGTGCCAGCACCAAGATTAGAACCAGTGCCAACTTCAGCATCACCTACATAACTTAGATGGGAAACATTGGTGGAATCGCTGATTTGACTGTTTTTCAATTCTACGTAATTGCCAATCCGGCATTTATTACCAATATTGCTGTTCTCCCGAATATGTGCGAATGGACCAACGTTACACTCGTCACCAACTGTGCAATTGATCAGGTAGGATTGAATAACTTTGGTGTTATTACCTATTTTTACTTTGCCAGTGATATTAGCATTAGGTCCAATGGTGCAAGAGCTACCAATTGTAATTTCGCCAACTAAATAGGCACCAGGCAAGACTACTGTGTCCTGACCAATTTTTACTTCCGGCGAAATGTATGTTGATTTGGGATCAACAATAGTAACACCACATTCTAGAGCTAAATGTTTCAATGTACGTTCGTTCAATATTGCACTTAATTCCGCTAGTTCAAGTCGAGAATTTACCCCTGCCACTTCTACCCAATCAGATGCTAATAAAGCATTTACAGAGCTACCCTGCTTATTAGCCCAATCAATCAAATCAGTTAAATAGTACTCTTTCGCCTTATTATCGTTCTTTAGTGTTAACAAACCATCTTTAATTTCCGGCCAAGCAAAACAATAAATAGCCGGGTTAATCTCTTTAATTTTTTTCTGATTATCATCAGCATCTTTATCTTCAATAATTTTTTCAACCTTGCCAAGGGAATTGCGCAAAATACGTCCATAATTTTTAGGATCATCAACCATGGTTGTAAGCAAAGTTACTTTTGATTTATTGCTTGCATGCTCATTTATCAATTTTGATAATTGGCTAGATGTAAGAAGTGGTGCATCCGCTACCGACACAATAAGAGTGCCCGAGAAGTCTTTTAAGCTATCTACAATTTGCATAAGAGCATGGCCGGTTCCCAGTTGAGGACTCTGCAAATGACAAGACCAGGGGGTTTTGGGCGGATTGTCTTCAACGTATTTTTTTACTTGTTCCGCTTCATGTCCAACAATTAAATGAATATGTTCAATATCCAGCTCATCCAACTTATTCATAAGATGAGACAGAATGGGGCGCCCCATGACTTCATGCAATACTTTAGGCTTGGATGATTTAAAACGTTTGCCTTGTCCGGCGGCAAGAAGTACTGCTCTTATTTTTGATTTGCTGGGCATATCGGCTCATAACCACGAACTAACTAAACTTGTATAATACCAATATGCTGACTAAGTTTGCCCTTAATTGCTCTCTGTTCTTGCTTTTAATTGTTTCATTTTGTCTAAGCAATATGCCTTGTTCCGCGCAGCATCAAGGCAAACAAAGTATGTCCAAAGCCGCTAAAGGCTCTGTTTATCCAGAATTTGCCAGTAAGCAATTTGGAGTGATTCGCTGGATTAATGAGCAAATGCCCTTGAAAGTTTTCATAACACGTGGCTCCAGTCTCGATGATTATATTGATGAGAGCCTAGGTGCCTCGGTAATTAACATGGACAATTTAGCTGGCTGGCCACCGTTGGTAGGAAAAATTCTGCAAAATCCAACTGAGTTTAATTCGTTGCCTACAGCTCCCGGTTATAACGATGGATTGTATCAAGCTGCTATTAATGGAATTAACATGTGGAAGCCTTTTGAAAAAGAAGGTTTGTTTTCATACACCATCACTAATGATCCGAGTGAAGCAGATATTTACGTTTTTTGGACTCATCATTTTGTAAATAAATTAGGACTGGCTTTATTTGCCAATGACATACGAGGTGTAACTTCCAAGGAATGTTTCCCTTACAAAGCTGTTGTATCCGGCGCAAAAGTAGATTTTAAACCAGCTGTGATTTTACTTAGAACTAGTCAGTCTGATGGTAATGTCATTCCTTTTGAAAAAATGCGCGCAGCAGCAGCGCATGAATTTGGTCATGCCTTAGGAATTGATGGACACAGCACCAATCCTCATGATCTAATGAGTATTTATTACGGTCACGGATGTTTATCCGTCAATGATGCCGCAACTATTCGCTACTTGTATCATGCTCAGCCAAACTATATGCCCTAGTCTTGGAAGACTAGCTTATCTTCTGTTTGATCGAATATAACAAATTTATTTGTATCTTTTAGATGCCGAATTATTTCATAAAAAGTGTGAATCAAATCACCATTAGGATCTGTACCATAAACTTCAAAACGAGCAACGGAATCGGCACATTCTACTTTCAATCGTGAAGCTAAGTCTTTGCTTTCTTTTGAAACAAATTCAGCATTATTAAAGTTGATATTTATTTCGCCATTGCCAGAAGAAACAGTAATTGAATTGCCGTATTGAGCAATTTCACTTTTTCCATCAACACAAATATTCTCTATCAATTGACACATTTGACCAGGTGAAAATTTTTCCGTATTTTTGAGTATCAAAAGCGTTTCGTACATTTAATCCCTTTTCGCTACGAGGCGGATATGATTCGTTTTCGGGATGCCAGATTTTTTCATTGTAACATCAATTAATTATGCGGAGAGATGTCATCTCCTTCTTTTCATGCGCCATCAGGCTCTTTTCAAGCAATGATTTAATTATTGGAGAAATATCTGTGTTCTATTTCTACTAAAGTAGCATGGGGTGGACAAAATAATCGGAAATTAGTTCTGGGATCCGCGCCCAAACCACGTGATATATGAATGGCTGTTCTATCACGATATATCAGACCAGAAGCTTCTTTTCTCGATAGCTCAGAATCCGTAATAAGCGCACCAAAGCCAGGGATACGAACTTGTCCACCATGAGTATGTCCACCAAAGGCAACATGAATTCCGGCCTTAACTAAACTATCAAGCTCATGGGGTACATGAAATAAACCCAGAACCAGATGATTGGCTGGTGCCTCGGCAACTAGCTGTTTCAATTGTTCTTTTTCAATACCAGGATAATCAATACCAACTACATAAATTGGCTTTTCAGACAGCGTAAAAGCTGAATTACGCATTACATTTATGCCATTGCCTGTTAAAGCATCTATTAATGGTCTGACATCACGCTTATATCTTGGATGTCGATACTTTCGTACAATTCGACCAAGGGTTTTATGAAACATATTGTAATCATAATAGTCATGATTACCTAAAACAGCAAAAGCTCCTAGGCGTGGTTTTCGAGCTAATAATGATGATACATGTAAAAGTCCGGTGTAGTTCTCAAATATATCCCCTGTTATCACCACCATGTCGTATTCGGTAGCAGTAACTTTTTTCAAAAAATCAATTTTGTGTGACTCATCATAAGTAAGATGCAAATCGGACAAATGCAAAATTTTCACATTTACAGCAGCATCACCATCTTCTGGTCCGGATTTTATTTTTACTTTGTCGAATTTATAACGTCGCGATTCTACTCGGCTCGCCCAGAGATATGTACCAATACCAATCGCTGACAGTCCGGCTAATGCGCCAAGAGCAAATTTTGTTTTTGAACTAGGCATTGCTTATACAACTTCCTTGGGTACGCTCTTCCACTTTGTTTTTGCTCGAGAGCCAATATCAGGAGCAGTCAATATTTCCGTCAACCATCGGGCTGGGAAAGCAAGTCCAATTAAGGCAAAAGAAAATATCAAATCGTAAGGAATTTGATACCAACTTAAATTACGTATCTGCCCCATTAGCCACGGCTGCCAGTTTAAATATGATGCTTCTGATTGAAGAAGCAAAATTAAGAGGGAGGTACCAAGTAAATAAAGAATTCCAATAGCATGCACTAAAAATATACCGCCAAGAACAGCCAGCAATTGTCGGACACTACTTCTATTACCTGATGTTATCCAACCTACGAACCCTACAGCAATAACAATTCCAATTAGATAACCAAAGCCAGGCTGAGTGTAATAATGCAAACCACCGCCTTCAGCAAATGGATAAATTCCTAAATTGGGTCCAATCAGTCCAAAACCAAAATAAATAAGAGCAGCAAAAATTGCTAAAGGAATTCCCAGGACATAGCCCATTAAAACGCTAGCTGGTACAAGAGCTACATAAGAGGTGTATCGTATGGTCTCATTTTCATCAGTTTGATTCAAAAAGCTCAGATGTTGTTCTAAATATGATTTTGCTTTTTCAGGCAGATATCTATCAATTTTACGCGCGCACTTAAAAGCATAGGTTTGCATATTGCGATAAGTAGCAGTAGGCAAAGAAAACGAAATGAATGAAGACATAAACAAAATATGGACGCCCAAAATTACCACCACAATCTGACCAATTAAAGATTTGCGTTGCAAATGTCTTAAGTTATCAGCGAAGAACAGCTTCAAATGTCAATCTCCTAAGCTGTATTGGTTTCAGTGGCAGCGTTCTGCAATAGAGCAGACAAAGTATTTTGAATTTCTTTATTGCTGATGGAAGCAATTCTTTCTTGTAATTTTTCGCGAAACTCTTCTGAACTAATCTTTTCTGCCCATAGGACTAAGGCGTCTTCATCATTATCCTGGTAATATTTTTTTCTTAGACCCAAACTTTTAAAACTATAACGATAATATAGTTGTTGAGCAATCTCGTTTGAAACTCTAACTTCTAAAGTCATCCAGCTTGCTCCCAGCTTTTGAGCTTGCAAAATATCATTAATTAGCAAAAGCTCACCTATCGATTTTCGGCGTAAATCAGGATGGACAGCCAACGTTGTAATATGGGCTTCATCTCCTATTAACCAAAATCCAGAATAACCCAAAACTACGTTGTCGTCCAAATTAAAT
>JAUMHO010004776.1:0-14933 GCA_032360965.1 Ulva armoricana | reverse complement strand
GACGCTGATGGCTCCCCTGAGTCTACTACTGCCCCACAGATATACTCATTCATAGGTTAACACATGCCTATACCCTCTTGGAACCATTCTGGTTCAAGGTCTTTGTAAGACCATGACAACTCGCTGCGGCCAGACTTCTGCAATCCAGAGGTTGTCATGGTTCAGGTTGTCTTGCAGAACGCATTTAATCTGACCGACCGCAATGCCATGATCCGCGCAGTGGCGGACAAACTCCCGGGCTTGATCCCATATGTGCTCATGTCATGCCAACAGTGCCCTGCTTGTAGCGCGACGCGCAGATGGCACACATGAGGTACTCTGAAGGGAGACCGGTGTGCGACAAGGCGACCCTATGGGGCTGTAACTACTCGATTTGAGGTACCAGCCGACGCTGCACAAGGCGCAGGAGCACGCAGCGGAGGCAGTCGTCACGGCATGCCACGACGACGCCTACCTTTAGGAGGGGGAGGACGCTGTCGCTGCGGGTGCAAAACGCATCATGCACCACCATGCATGCCAGCTGGCAAGAAGCTGGTCTTCTGCGGATCGCGAGAAGGACCGGAACGTCGCTGCAAAGCTCGGGCGACAGTCAAGACAGGCGGCATCGTTGCATGCCGAACAGCGCTGGGGCAGCACATGCGACTCGGCAAGCTTGTCGGGTTGCGGCTGGATCCATAGACGATGTGGATCGTGTTGCCCGATTGCCTTTATCACCGCGAGGCTATCCTGATGCGGAACAACCTGTGGCATCTACTGGAGATGCCGCTGCGCCAGATCGAGGACGCGCTACTCAGGGCCATGTGTGACATCGTGCGTGTCACCAACCTCACAGACCAACAATGGGTGCAGGTGTAGCTCCCGCACCAGCACGGTGGCATGGGGTTGCGCCACATCAGAGAGGATGTCGCAGCAGCTGCACGGCTCTCGTCCGCGGCCCTCGCTCACGCAGTACTGGAGGACGGGTTCGACAAGGCCATGCCTTTCAGAGGCGCGACGGAGGTCGAGTCACGCAAGTCTCTGAACCGCCTCCGCGAGGCATGGCCCTCTGTGCAAGGCCTTGCCGACAGTCCAGACCACCTAGGTGAGTGGGCAGGACGCAAACCAGATGGCAAGGCCTTGCGGATGGCAGACCTGCAATGGTTGCTCTCCCATGCAGATGCAGACATTCGCGCACCTGTCCTCTTCGCAGCATTCGAAGTAGAGGCGAAAAGGGTCGTCGCCGCAAATGCGGTCTGCGGCTCTTGCATACCTTATCCGCTTGCGCAGCAGCGCCGGGTCGCTGGCGTCGGCATGGCTCATGGCTAGACCGGGTCCGGCGGAGCTCACATCCGTGTAGTTCTGCATCAGTGTGCGACTGCGCCTCGGCAAAGACCTCTTTGCGGGCCAGGTTGGAGATTTTACGTGCGTGTGCGGCCAATCAATGCCGGCAGGCGGTACCCACTCTCTCAACGAAACTGCGCTGTGGCACAAGGTGGTGGCCCGGCACGACAACATCGCCGAAGCTTGGTTCCGGATCGCTGGCTGCGGCAGTATCGCAGCCACCCATGAGGGCTGACCAAATGCCCCAAATGCAAAGCTGCATTTGAAAGAGCTACATCTAGCGGCTCCATGCAGCTGGCCTCCTGGCCCCGCCCACCCGCCCTCCGACGGCCCCCTGCGGAGGCGGGCGACTGCCCACGCATACAAACTCCCCCACACCCGGCGGCCCCTCCCCAACCCCCGCCTCGACCGTGCTTTCTACCCTTCCTGGTGCCCAGGCTCTTGTTGTGATCCAGGATCGTGGCCCATAGGCCAGACTGGATGTGGATACACCGGACAAGCCGGGATACCGCACGGTCATACGTGCTATGCGGGTGCGCAGTGGAAGCGAGGAGACGCGCGTGCATACCTGGGATATTTAAGTTACCTCGGGCCAAAGTGTTATTTGAATGTGCGGAGTACTTAGCACATGACGCTTGAGATCCTCGGAACATACCTGCATGGTCAGTATCATTGTGATACTAGACCATGTTGCGGGGCCGCGCTATAAAGCGTGCCGGATTGAGTCATCATCATGCCGGGGTGGCTACTGCCACGTGGCTTGTCGAGGATTCATGGAACTCGCCGGAGACGAACCGAGGCGCCTTCACAACAATACCTGACTGGGTCGGTCGGTATACTTCTATCACGTGCGGATGTTAGACTTGGGTTGAATGCAATTCTTAGTCAGAAAGAGTGGTTACAACAAATTGACGTTCGCTTATATCACTACACAATTCGGTCAATCATGTATGCGATCCTATTAGATCAATCACTGAGATCTCCCCGGATCTCCTCAGCGTCCCTGTCAGCGACCCCTGGATGCACCCCATGCATGGCCATAGCCTAACATGTGCACAACCTGGACTGACGGCTGAGTCTGCTTGTATGTCATGCATACAGCACTACGATGTATCACAACAGACACATTGCGCGCATCGCAATGCCTATCTGGAGTAATAATTAAGGGACATGTGCATCCGGCCGATGCGTTATGGCTCATGCATGTCCGTATACGCATGCGGCCGAGGCGTTATGCTCCATGCATGTGGTCGTCTGTGCCGTGACGTGTCGTCCGACGATTCGCGAGTGCGTGTTGGATATCTCTGGACCTGCGGGACGGCCTGGCGTGTTGCCGCTTGTGCCGCCTGCGTATATGCACGGCGTCTACGCTGGCCCTGTACCATTCGTGTTTGTTCGACCGCCGCTGTTGGATCGGCGGCGTCATGGCTCGACTGCCCTGACTGTGATCGCCTGGTCGCTGTGGACCGTCCCGTGCGCCGCTCTCGTGACGCCGTTCGATCTCCGTCTCGCCTCGTATGATCAATCCTCGCCGATGTCCCCTGTCGACGTGCCCGGGCGAACCGCTGTCTCGCGGGGCCTTTGCTGCACTCTATCCGCCGCTGCCACGCTGTATATCTCGTCGGCCCGGTCGATCCGAGAGTTTTCGTCCTGCCTCGCGCTCGCGCCGTTGTCCGCGTCCCGCTGTGCGACCGCCCCGCGCGCCCTGCCCACGCTACCGCCTTCTGCCTTGCTGTTCTGCTCCGCGCTCTTGCTCGCCAGTTTCCGTGTCGGACCTTGCCCGAACCCGTCCTCGCCGCGCCGGGCCCACGCAGGCGTGCATGCATATACACATGCATGCATATGCTATTATTATTACTCCAGCTGCGACCCTCTCACACATTGCCGTGCGGCTTCCTGCCGCACCTACCTACCTACAGCAATGCGATGTATCACAACAGACATGCATACCAGTGCTGTATGCATGACATGCAAGCTGACTCAGCAGTCAGTCCAGGTTGTACACATGTTTGGCTATGGCCATGCATGGGGTACATCCAGGGGTCGCTGACAGGGACGCTGAGGAGATCCGGGGAGATCTCAGTGATTGATCTGATAGGATTGTAGGCATGATTGACCGAAGTGTGTAGTGATATAAGCGAAGGTCAATATGCTGTAATCACTCTTTCTGACTAAGACTGCATTCAGCCAAACGTCTAACAACTGTACGTGGTAGAAGTGTACCGACCGACCCTGTCATGTATGACCGTACAGTAATCCCTCTCCGGTATATCCACATCCGGTCTGGCCTATTGTTGTGAAGGCGCCTCGGTTCGTCTCAGCCAAAGTTCCGTGAATCCTCGACAAGCCACGTGGCAGTAGCCACCCCGGCAAGATGATGACTCAATCCGGCACGCTTTTTAGCGCGGCCCCGCAACATGGTCTAGTGTCACAATGATACTGACCATGCAGGCATGTTCCGAGAATCTCAAGCGTACTGTGCTAAGTACTCCGCACATTCACATAACACTTTGGCCCGAGGTAACTTAAGTATCTCAGGTATGCACGCACGTCTCCTCGCTTCCATTGCGCACACGCATAGCACCTATGGGCCACAAACCTGGATCACAACCGTGACGCCTATTTGGATTGTGTGGTTTTTTGGTTGTGTGTTGTGAGGTACCCTCACAGCCACTCGGCTGATGCGCTTGTGCACAATCACAGACCCATGCATGGCTAGAACACCACTACGTGGCACGACATATATATAGTTAACTACGAACTCTCAGTATGATCAGGTTCACATTTACCAAGTACTTACGTCCACTCAACAGGAGTTCTAGTATGAACTCTCTTCCCGTACAAGTTCCCCAAGACGTCAGTCGCAGCCCTTAGGACACTTCTAATTACTGGCATACACGGCTTCGCCGTAATACTCGCCTCAAAATTATTCCCAACACCCACAAGATCGCATATGCTCTATTTCATTATGCCGCTTTTGTGGCTTTGAAGGCGATTACGCCCAAACTGAGTTGTCAGAGCACCGTCACAGTAGTGTACACGGCATGCTCACGCTGATTTTACAGCCGTGCCAGCCACAAAGGCACACTCGTTACGCCTACAGGAATAATCCTGTCCTACTTAATGCGACTGGGCGCAATCCCATCGCATCTTTCGGCGAGGCCAGCTACACAGGGAGGTCCTGGGTGCATAAATATATGCGCTTGCTGGGGGTTGGCAGACTCACGATTGTGGGAGCTGACTTGGGGCGCCTTCCATTCAGCACGTCCACAACTATTGCGTTTACATATCACTCTGTATTCTTGTATTGTTTGCAGGCCCAGCCTAGTAGTTAAGACAGTGTCACCCATCGCCACCGCAGTGCATGCATGCGTGGCACTGTCGCCATATTTTGACGCCACCATATTTGCGTAACAACGGCTCTCTTGGCCAGAAAGCAACCATTCAGGCGTGACAACAACCATTCTAGCCTAGCAACAGTCCTCTCAGCCTGAGAATCGCCGTATGGGTATGACAACACCCATCCGGGCAATATAGCCAAACATTTGGATCCGACAGCCAAGGTCGGCGACCAATTGTATGGCGGCGCTATGGCAGCCACTCTCCATTTCGGCAATTGGCCTATGTAATGGGCGGCACGGTAGTTGTTGTTGTACCTCATAGGCTGGGCCAGGCCGCAGGAACCAGGTAGGATCAGATACACGCAGGGAACAGGTCAGCGTACCTTGCTGTAGGGCAGGCAAGTATGTATGGCTTGAGCAGACTCGGATCATGCGAGATTATATAAGACGGAAGAGTGGTTACAGTAATAGGCACACAACTTATATGGTCTTGGCCTATTGCCATGAATCAACTCAAGCACTATGTCTAGATTGCGTGTTCAACGCAGTGCATGCATGCGCGGCACTGTCGTCATATATATCACGACATTTGCAAATAATCATTCTGTTACATACAAGAGATCCAGGAACTCCAAGGTAGTAACCAATCTTTGCCATTGTGACAGATGAAAACGGCTTCTCAAGTGTGCGTTTTTGCCAATGATCCCGTTGTCCAATTCGTCCTCACCAAGGTGTATCAATTACCAAGCATTATTTTGGGTGTCACATACATGCCTTGCAAAAAGATTGTCGGCTACATACATAGGACAGTATTCGTGAAATATCTACTCTGTTAGATAAGATTTCAAGTCTATATGCTTTGTGGCATTTTGTGGGCTGTAAAACATGCTGTCAGCAACATCTCATGAAGCATCGCTCCGGATTTTCCCAAATGAATACGCAACAGCATTCTTAGAGTAGTGGTTCTAATTTTGTGAATATCTACCATGTGCTACATAGGTGCAACACATATCCCACAGCAGTTGCACCGCCACGTTCGGGAAACCAGCCACAACATCAGCATCAGACCAAAGCGTATCCAGTGGCATCTTGGGATTCATCCGCAAAACCTCCAGTGATTTACGCACATTGTGTGCAGCAGCAGCAGCGGACTTAGGGGTCATGTTGATCCCGTTGAGCTTCTGCTTTTCTAAAGCTTGTGTCAAGAAGGCAATGAGTGAGCCATCTCGACACACGTCCTCCAACGGCAGCTTTGTATCCACCTGCCAATAGGAGCACTTACTAGTGTGTGATTGTGTGAATAGGACCGGTTGTGAAAATGCACACATAAGGTGACATTCACGTGGTGGTGCAGGAAGAAGCATTACTGCTTGTTGGTAACCCCTGCTTGCTGATTCACACCTTAACACCCTGCCGAGCCAGCCATAAATGTAGCATCTGCATGTCCACAGGTGGCTTAACCTTGCTTGGTGTTACTTTGGGAGTTGCCTTGCTCCGCTCAAGTGCACGTGCCATTGAAGAGTATGACCCTCTTGGTGCGTGCGGCCTACTTGGGGTCCCTGCAGCCGGTGGCACCCCATTGACGGGTGTCACTGTCGTGCCTGTGACCTGAAAGAGTTGCTTCTTGTATCTACTCTTGCCTGATTTAGGTGAGATCTGTGCTGCCGTACGACACCCTGCATCTGCAGAGCGATCTACCCCTGCGCTGAGCACCGGGTAGTTGGCCTGATTTGCATGGTCCACAGCTTCAGGTTTGCACGCAACCTCGGAGCTGTGTGCATGGTGTTGCATTGCAGCATCGAGCCTGCGGCCATCCGCCTTGTCTGCGTCTTCAAGGCACCCAGAAGATTCACCCATCCTTGCTTCCAACGTTTGTTGAGCCTTCGCCTTCCTTGTGACACTCACACAGCCATGTCCACAGGCCAAACAATCCAACTGTGCGCAGCTTGAGACAGTTTTCCCCCAAAGCTGTCGAAGGTGTTCCAAAAAGAGCAGCAGTGCCACACGCTCCCCATAAATAACTGGATTGTAATGCTTGTCCTTCCAAAAGAAGCCTGGTATGGCGCGCAAGGCACATAGGACTCTAAACACAGCACTTACACAGTTGCCCTTGACAGCTAACACGAGCAGCTTGCTTGCCAGCTGTCCAGAAAATGGTGTGCGCACTTGTTGACATTCGCATGCCGGGTATCCATGGTGCACGGCTTGCCTAGAATACCTGGGATTGGTCTGGCGGTGACCCGTCGGGCAGCATAAGCTAAGACTGTACCATCTTGAAGCCTTGGCAGAAATTCATGGAAAGCCTGAGCGCTATGACATGGCGCAGCACCAATTTCAAGCAACCACGCAGCGACAGTTGCTTCGCGAGTCTGTGCTACTTGTTCAGAGCATTGTAGCCGCACTTGGCGCCACCTTGGCTGTACTGCCTGATACTGTGCATCTCTCCCTGAAAAGGTTCGCCACGCATATGTCACCAAATAGACTGATCGCGAATCGTCCTGTTCCGGAGTTGCAGAGTCAGCAGCATACGTATGGGCACACCACGTGACATGACCTTGTCTGCTCGACCGAATGATGTCATCACGTGCAGAACAATCCCCCAGACCACCTGCATGTTTCCTTGTAGGACAGCTTCCACTACACTCAGGCCGTTATACCCACGTTCTAATACATTGCTGATGAAACCCAGAGCTTGGAGCGCCGTGACAACATATCTCCGAGCAGTTGAGACGCTCTGTGGTGCCTTCCATGACGCCTTTTGTGACCAGGTGTCTGCTCTGCCAACATGACCGTCTGGAAACCTGCCGCAGTCTCTCCATGACCACAAATCAGCAAGATCTAGAAGCAGCGCCCCATTGCTGAGTGGATTTTGCAGCAGAGGCGCCGCCTCTTCAGCTCTAGTCAGGTCAAGCCGCATCCTTGACAGCCACAGCCTGAATGCACACCACAGTATGCAAGCGTACATCACACGTGCCGAACTCTAGCAAAAATGTAAGCATGGGCCAATGTCAATACCTTGCCCTGGTCTCCTCTGGTGCAGTGAATGCAAAAATGTGAGATCGTGTAGCGGGGGCAGTGTCGTGACAGCGGGCTGCTGGTATGGATTTAGGCGAAACAGTGACCGCAAGTGGTGCAGCCGCTGCGTGTGGATTACTAGCTGACCACCGACCAGGTGCACGCTTGAAGGGCTTGACAGCTGTGCCAGGGTGCACGGAAACCGATTCACTCGCAACCTGTCGACGAGGCAGTGTCCCAATTGACCTTCGGGGGGTTATCAAATCGTGCCATCGCGACACAGGATCATGCAGCTCTGGTCGCTGTACAGAGTACCACCCAGGTGCTGATCGTGGTTGTGAGGAGCCTTCTTGGTCGATAATTCCAGAAGCGCCCGCGCTACATGATTTGACAGAAAGTGACCTGGCAGAGCGCCTTTCCCTTGCCTTCGGCCTACGGCGCTGCATGGCATGTGAATTTTGTGTATAACATATCCAATGCCACTACCTCATCAACGCATAGATGAGGGATGAATGGCCACCATGCAAGAGGCACCATACCATGCGGCGATGTTCAGCAGCAACTGCTGGTCTTGTGGGGGCACTTCTTGGGCGAAGTTGACGTATGTTAGAAGCATTGTCATGGCAGCAGACGACACGTTGATCGCAAAGCTTCCAGCAACGTGATTGCATGTGAATTCGGTCATGCTGTTTGAGACCATTTCGAATCACACCCAGTGCTGAACGGTCACCGTCACTTTGAAGAGATGCAATTTCTGCCGTCAGCAACTCATTCGAATTGGAGCTGCTCTTCAGAATGTGGAGTGCATCTGGCCTTGCTGTGGGCGAGATACTGTATGGAGCAGCTGCAGTGAGGTCCACATCAAAGTTGATGAATCCTGTGTTTGCGGGCCGGCGCGCAGGACAAATCAGCTTACTGGGGCGTACTACCCTTGGTACAGGCCAGGCAAGAGAGCTCGTTGCAGCAAGGTGTGATTCTGCAACACCATGGAAGTTCCCGCTTATCATGCGTCTTTTGACACCTGGCTACATGATTTTACATTTTACCCTGTCTCGGGAAAGACGTGTTTGAATCAGCGGATCACAGTCTAGCACAGAAGTGCATGCGGTGCACACCCATGTCTTTGGCACACCACAGATGAGCTATGCCAGCTTGCGCAAGTTGGTTTTTGCCTGCTGACTGTTGACACATTGCATGATCCCCGTCAACCATCTCCGGCTTAAAGCTCAAGCTTGTGCCTAGATGATCAATTTCAGGTTGCAGCACCTTGGGGATTGACTCGAGAGATGGATAAGAAAAACTCTGTCTGACTGATCTTGAGACGTGCGAAAGTCCGCCCAACACGATGGCTTCATGCCTAGAATCTAGTAAGCAGGTCGGACTCGCGGGCAGGGACGCTGGGTGTGCATGAAACGGACTCTCAGCAACAGCGTGAAGGCTAGCTACTCGAAGACCTGGAGGACTGAGTATGGACTTGACCGATTTGGGCTGGCAACGCAATGATGTTTCAGCAGATTCATCCTTACCATGTAAATGAGGGGCACTATTATGGCCGTCATTGAAACCAGCTGCGGCTCGAGTGCTACGTGCTGCGTAGAAAATAGTTTCTGGCGTGTCAGGGGAATTGGTTGATCTGGGCTGTGGAGTTTGCGGCCGGCTATCAACATTTGGAGGCACAGTGACGTGTGTTTGGGGCACTGGGGAATTCACCGAGAACGGGATCTGCAAGAGGAACCGCACTTTGATCACAGCAGCACGATTGGTGTCAGGTGAACATGAGGTGCACCTTTGAAGGATGTTGACTTGGTGACTGCTCCGCCTGTGATGGGGTGCTGACACAGGCAGTTACAACTAAGTCTATGTCCATTGTGCAGAATGTCGTCTGCGAAGCTCCAGTCTTAGAGCATGCGCCAACTGCAGAATGTGGCCTTCGTGCCCATGCAGAAGTTGGTACTCGAATGTCAGTTTAGACACATGACACGAGTTCAAGCCCAGCGCAACTTGTTAAGGCTTCCTGCGCTGCCCCTCCGCTTCCTAGAACACATGCAGGGGCAATCAATAATAGCGAAATGATCCCGGTACCTACTACAAGCAAATGATGAACTGAAACTGGTACAGTCCGGCCTGTGATGCTTCGTTCGGTGTGCTGCGTCGCATCTGGTTCCGGTTATACAGACCTTGCAAACGCCCTGCTATCTTTCATGTGATGCATGCTCGATGCAACAGGTCAGAATGCCATGCCTAGCGCATCGATAGTGCAAATTCGTCGGCAGCATGGCACATTATCAACAATCACATGCGCAACTTCGCGGCTCGCATCACAAATCTATACCGCACACGGATGACAGCGATGCAATGGGCACCAGCCCCCATCGCATTCTGCCAATTGAAAGACTTCATGAGACACTCGTGGCCACGTAGACAACAATCAACACACGTGGCCATCGGATGCAGCTCAGGGGCCGTTTGAACGACGCTGCGGACTCCCATCACAGCGATGGACCTCCTGATCAATATAATTTTGCTCTTCAACTGATGGCGTCAGAGTCATATTAAAATACGATTGTGTCATAAACGCGATATCACTCAATTGAGTGCTGCTCAATGCTGTGACCACCAGCGATATCCATAACGCGCTGTTGCCATGGCCTGGCATCGCTAGGAAGTTGTGCTGATGTGGTACAGATATGAGGTGTGGTGTTACAAAAAATTCGACACCTGGACTACGGTATGCATGCAATATCTCCCATGTTGCTGGGTGTTGGAACATACAGACAAACTATTGCAACCCCCATTGACTTCGAAAAGCTCTACGTTTTTTGCATGCATTCGATTTCGCAGCGCCCTTTCAGAACTTCAAGAGCCATCTTACTAACTGAATATTCACTCACGAAAAACATGATGCCCAAACAGGAGACAACAATCTGTCCGGCTTCTAAAAAAAAAAAGGAGGATCGAGAATCACGCCAGACCCAAACGGGCATCGGCCACAGAGATTCGCAAAGGCACAGCAAGGATCAACCCTTGCAACAACAACCTTTCAAACAGCAAGTATGAAAGACGCTGTTCTAAACTGAAAGAACAGTCCTGACGGATAGATACAGAACGGTCCATCAATAACTCAGCATGGAGCGCAGAAGTGAATTGCATCAAATGATAGGGTTCCCAAAGCTGTTATGATGAAATGGCCTGACCCATTCTACGGGAACTGTTTCGCCTTGTGTAACTAATCTCTCTGCTCTATTAAAGGCATAGATAAGATGAAATGTGTTTGATGGCTGGAGACTGAGGCATCTGTGATTAGTTCATGGGCGCTGGGCATTGAGACCGCAACCAGGATCGTTCATCTATCCAAGGCTCTACATTACCATGCCACCGTCCACATTCATGACTTGCCCTGTTATGTATGCGGCTGCTGGGTCCAACGCTAGGAAAGCAACCATTCCTGCAACCTCCTCAGGTTGGCCATATCGACCCAATGGAATGCTCTGTAAGATGCCCTCTTCATATTTCTTGTTGATAGAAGCTGTCATATCTGATGCGATGAACCCTGGGGCAACGGAATTGCAGGTAATCCCTCTGCCTGCGAATTCTCTAGCAACAGTCTTCGTCATGCCAATCACTCCTGCTTTGGCTGCAGAGTAGTTGGCCTGGCCAGCATTCCCAACTTCCCCGACCACAGAGGAAATGTTGATAACACGGCCAGTCCTCTTCTTCATCATGACTTTTGTCGCCTGTTGCGTGCAAAAGAACACACCCGAGAGATTAACATCAATGACTTCCTGCCACTGCTCCGGCTTCATGCGCATCATTAAAGTGTCTCTTGTGATGCCTGTACATGCTTGATGCTATGATGTCGACCATTTCATATGTGCACTTACGTCATGGGAACCAAATACGATCAGTTCTGAGCACATCCTCATTCAGTCCACCACCATGCACAGAGTCGCAATCAATCCTTCACTAGCCTTTCTGTACATGCACGCACAGCTGTTGAAAACCCAACGAATTGACATCCTATAACGCTATGAAAATTTCGCATTCATGTGGATTGCTTCATGATTCTGCATGCATTGAGACAAGCAGTCGCCTCACCAGCATTGTTCACAAGTACATCAACGGTACCCCATTCGTCCATGGTGGTCTTGAACATCGCCGTGATCTCCTCCATGCTGCCTGTGTTGCACTTCACAGTAATTGCTTCCCCTCCGGAGGATCGAATGGACTCCGCGACCTCTTCAGCAGCCTCTGCTGAGCTAGCATAATTCACCACCACCTTAGCACCTTCTGTGCCGAGGCGAAGCGCAATTGCTTTTCCGATACCACGTGAGGCGCCAGTCACAACACAAACCTTTCCGTCTGCAAATTGTGTGAGATGGGTGGGAAGAACTGATAACGAGCCCCCCGGCCTCCTTGGTGCCGTGTAATAAGCACGAGACCCAAAATCCGAAGTTCAGCAGTGGTAAGGGACACTACGATAGGCGACGTTGAATGCATCGCACCGGCTAATCCCTTCGCAATACAATTTGAAGCCTGCCGCGAGCGTACAGGCCCGATCGACCTGGCTGATGCAGAAATGGGAGCCATCATGCTGAAAGTGCCTGCATCAACAGCATAACGACTGTGAACAGCGGAAATGCTGCTCGGAAGCCAGCGCTGTCTGTAATCATGCGAGATCACGGCAAGTCAACCGCATGCTTAACAGCGACCGAGCTGAGCCAGGGCGTCCAAGGCAGACTACGAGACTATACCATATGCCAAAAAACAAATACAATTTTATACAGCGCTGTGACCCAATTTCCGTGCGGTGTCGTGCCTCTAGCTGCAAGAGAAGCCATCGTGAGACGTGTTGTGGGGCACCCTACAAATTGTTGTCAACGCCACGAGCGCGGTGAAACTACATGATAGCACGGTGTTTGCGACCTACGGTGATTGGTTTGCTGCTTGAAGATGCGATGTAGCGCTGGCTAGCGCAATCAACACGCACAGCCGGCCGAGACGCGCCGTGGCGTGTGGTGCCCTCGCAAGATTTAGTGTTCCTTGCATGGCAAGCCGCAGGGCTTAAAAATAGGCAGCACGATGAATCGAAAACACATAAGACCGTACGTAGCAAGGCCAGGCGTGCGGGTTCGGACGATCAGCCACAGGCAGAATTGACATACGTGTACGTCTGTTGAGGTGGAAGTCTCGGGGTGTATGTGCGCATGTCCAGGACGTCATGCCAAAATTACCTGCAAGGACGTCAATCGTGTAGAACTTGTTGAGCTGATGCTGCTGCTCTTTTCCGTGACGAAAACGGGGCAGTGTGCATGCGTCGGTGTGTATTGCTTCGTGGGCGTGGGCCAGTCGTTCCATCGACGGGATCGACGCTGGTACACGCATCTGCACCCCTCAATTCCGTGCAGCTTGTTCAGTGATTTCATAAGCACGCAGAAGGCTCGCAAGCCTTGTAGATCAACGAGACTTATCCAAATGTACACTGTTAGTGCATCTTTGTTGTTGTTGGCCTGTTCCCTTTCGCGTATTGTCAATTTCCGCTCCGAGGAGGCCGCCTGGCCAGAACGGGTGCACGCAGATGCAAGCATGTACACCCACGCTGGAGAGTGCGGATTGAATGCCCGTGGCGACGACGCTCAAACGATGCTTTTGCACCAAACTCCACAGTAAGGCTATAGATACTGCAAACAATCGTCTGCACGGCTGATTTCCGAGCGTCTGCTGGCGCAATGCCATTGTAGCATGAGCTCTTATGCTGACGCGACTTCTGCCCGTGCACGCAGGTACACCCTGGGCTGCCTGTTCCGACCGACGGCCTTGCGTTGTAAGTTGCCCCCTGTAAGGGGACTTCTTCTGTCGTATTAGGGCGACAGTGCCGGGCATGCATGCATGGCCGCGGTGCGGTATGCCACTACTGCATGCATGGAGGATCACTGCAGATCCGCATAAGGCATTATGCCTGATTATGTGATCATCCGTGATTGACCGTATCTGTGGCATTAGGCCAAGGCCATATAAGCTATGAGCCACTAACTGTAATTACTCTTCGTCAACTAAAGTCTCACATGATTTGTCTGACTGCGCACAATACCTTGTCACAACCCTGAGCAAGGTCTCGCTGCGTGTATGTGATCTGTACCAGATGCCTGCGGGCAGAACCCGCCTATGAGTTACAACATCTTCTTCCGCATGGCTATGCAAGGACTGGCCTCCACAACCGCCACTTCCGTGCCAGGCTATTCTCCCGCCCCCTCCGTGCTGGACAGCTCTACCTCCCCAGCCCCTCTCCTGGCCCTATTTGCCAATCCCCTTGCTGCCAGCTTCCCCCTCCCTCCCCTTTCCAAATCTCCACGATCCCGGATTCTGACCTGCCCGCCCTCACCCGCACTGGCGTTTGACCCCCTATCAAACTCGCCCCTGTAAATTCGGTTTGCGGGCCCCCGGGGAAAGGGGGGGCCGCGCGCTGGCCTTTGCCGTCATGGGTGGGTGGCCCGTGACGCGCTTGTCTAGCGACAATGGGGGGTGCATGCATGGCTCTGGGGCAAGCTGGATTCCAGGGCCGGCTCTGTTTGTGTAAGGTGTTGTAACTCATAGGCGGGTTCTGCCCGCAGGCATATGGAACAGATCACATACACTCAGGGAGACAGCGCAGCATACCTTGGTCACGGTTGTAGACAAGGTACTGTGCGCAGTCAGACAGATCATGTGAGACTTTGTTGACGAAAGAGTAATTACAGTTAGTGGCTCATAGCTTATATGGCCTTGTGTTGTGATACAGTCCACTGCGGTATGCATGACATGCAAGTAGACTCAGCAGTCAGATCAAGTTGTACACATGCTTGGCTATGGCCATGCATGGGGTGCATCCAGGGGTCGCTGATAGGGATGCTGAGGAGATCCGGGGAGATCTCAGTGATTGATCTGATAGGATCACAGACTGTTGTGAACCAGGATCGTAGCCCATAGGCTAGATGTTGTGAGATACCCTCACAGCCACTCGGCTGATGCGCTTGTGCACAATCACAGACCCATGCATGGCTAGCACACCACTACGTGGCACGACGTATATATAGTTAACTACGAACTCTCAGTATGATCAGGTTCACATTTACCAAGCACTTACGTCTACTCGATAGGAGTTCTAGTATAAACTCTCTTCCCGTAAAAGTTCCCCAAGCCGTCGGTCGCAGCCCCTAGGACAGTTCTAATTACTGGCATACACGGCTTCGCCGTAATACTCGCCTCAAAATTATGCCCAAC
>JAUMHO010004754.1:0-14950 GCA_032360965.1 Ulva armoricana | reverse complement strand
CATGATTGTATAAGAAGGACATGAACTGCGTGCATACTTGTGTGCACTACAGCTGCATGAGTACTGCTCTCACAACAGTGGCGTTTGCCTGAGGCCCAAGGCACTGGCTCTGGATGGCCACGTCTGTATGGCTCTTACGATCAGCCAAAGCAGCCCGGGAAGTGGCTGTTCCTTGGACAACTTGTGGTGCTCACATAGAAATCAAGTCTGATGATGTCACCCCTTGGAGTATGATGTATGGAGTGACGCCTCCTTCTTCTGCTTGGCTACTGTTACATTTGGGGCATTGTGATCAATTGGTCTAGCGGTTGGAATGGTTGATGCATGTATGTTTTTGTGTATAGCACTCAGGGCAGCGGTGGTGCCTAGGCTGTTCTGGGTTGTGTGATTGTTCTGTTGTTTTGCTTTTATTAGCTTGCATGTTTACATCTTGGCGATGCCAGGCTGTTGCGTTCATCTCCTTGTATCACACCCCTTGGAGTTACCTTGCGCCTGTCTCTGGCTGCGTTGATGTCTCCCTAGTGTGAACACCCCCAAGCCACTCTCCTTCAACTCCCTCACCATCTTGACATGCACACATCGACGGATTGTTACGCCGATTTCGCTTGCCGGTGTACTCTTATCACACCAATGCGCACACAAAATATGCAACCACGGTTTGCAGCTTGATCTACGACCTTCCTGATGTCTGTAATGAATCTGCAGTAACCACAAAGGCCCGTTTTGAATGTCTGCTCACGCACCGGTACTCCAAGCAAGACAGCATTTTGAATTTGGCCGAGCATTAACCTGTGCGCATTAGTATTCCAGGCACTCGTTCTGGCCCAAGCTACGCACGCGTTCCTTTGCGAGTTGTTTTTCACTTGCAATGCTCTTTTGATCACTGACTTTCGAGCTTAGTAGTCTCCGCCTGCTTTAAGAATCATCATAACCACACATAATCGTTGCGTTTGAGCAGAACAAACAATCTGGATGCCTTTCATGCCTGCAGCACGGCCGGCAGCGGCAACATCGCGATCAGCTTGGACCAGAACCCGCGGCATACATCACACTCGGTATCATCGTGGGATTTCTTTGTGTGCTGTCGCTGAGGACACCGACGCCTCCGTGGACTTGAGGACACTGCCAGGCACGGACATCTTCGTTATCACCGCCTGACATCTTTGTCTTCGACACGCAGGCTTCTAGAGCCCATGCGATTGAAAGGCGCAGCTACGGCTGATGCAAGCTTCTGCTGTGCTTTCACCACAGGCGTCTATCTGGATATAAAATGTCTTGTGAACCAGCTGTCTCTGTACTTCGGGAGAACGTGTGGACGGCACGCCTGCTGATGCAGACTCGAGTCTATACAACCAAGATCATTGTTGAAGCCTGTGCAGTTGATAAAGGGATACCATTCATCGGGAATGTGATCGGATACTCTGGCAAGGATGGTGATATGAGGGACAAGTTCGGGAAGTATGGCCGTGCCTTTGTAATGAAAACAGGACCTCGGTCTGAGGTGCTCTGCATCGATGATCCGGAGGACATTACCGGCGTGTTGAACAGCAAAGCTTTCATGCCAGCATGGCCACGTGCGTTCCTCCTTCGGTCTTTCATTGCCTATTGTGCATTTGGCTTACGCGTCCAGTTACACTACGTTGCATCCGGACGAGACATGACAGCCCTCTGTTGTACCGGTCGTGGATAACGTCGTCGACAATGTCAGAGTACGAGAACATGTTTCGCTGTGCGGTCTCGGGGTTGTGTGTGGGGGATACACAGCCACATGTTGGGAGTTTCTGTGCGCGCAGCTCCAGCGACATGCTGTGCAATAATAAAACAGTGTATTTGCGTGTAGCCTCAGTCATGCGCATGCTGGCACCAGAAAGAGGTAGCATCAGCAATCTTGAGGCCCGTCCATGGAGAGCTGCACTCGCCAACATCACCTCATCAAGTGCTGTGAATCACATGCTGCTGCCGCTATTTGCTCCAGCGTTCGAGCGTCACCTGCATGCTCTAGTATCCTCCAACGTCTCAGTCCGCTGGGTGGATACATCCCGCAGACTGGCGTTTGGAGTGGCGTCACGCGCAATCATGGGCAGCCTTATCACGGAGGATGAGATTGACACGTTGTATGATGACTACGTTGTCTATGCGCAAGGTGCCTTCCAAACGGTACGGGTCCATGTGGACATCCGTTGATGTACATGGTCGAATTCATGGTCACGTACGTGGCCATGTTTGGATGGCCATGGTGCACGCTGTGTCGTCCACTCCAAGTCCCTGCACTTGGATCTGGTGGATGATTTCCACTTCAAATGCATGTTTCATTTCATGATTCTGACCATGGCATTCCCGACTGTGTCTGGACCTGGCAGGTTCTAATGTGTCAGCATAGACCCATATATGTCCAGCTGAAGCTGCCTGTTGCAGGACTTTGGGCTGAAAGGGGGCCTACCGTTCACAGCATACAGTAGAGGTTGTGCTGCTCGACATCGGCTACTTGACTTCCTAGGGCCGCGCATTGTGGACGCTGTTGAAAACCGGGACAGTCTCTCCGGCGACCTGCTCATCACAAAACTTATGGACCACATGAGTGCCAAAGGCCTCACAGCGTTCGGCAGAGCTGCTCGCACGTGGCCAGTCCCAGAGAGTGAGGAAGAGCGCCAATCGCAGCTGGCCAGGACGCTGATGGGTGAAGCAGTGATGCTGATGTTTGCAGGTACTGACACGACCGCGTACTCCCTCACTGCAGTGCTGCCTCTCTTGTACCTGCATCCAGAATGGCTGGTAGCGCTCAACAAGGAGCAAGACCGGATCGTTGAACAGCTTGGGGAGAAGATTGGGCGCAAGGTGTGGTCTGATGTATCACTCTATCATGGGATCATTGTAGTCGATGTGTTGTCAGTGCCCCATATGTCCATGGCTTTCACTGTCGCGAAGGCTGTGCGCGCAAGGCTGTGTAAGGAAAGGAGCGGATCAAAGCCCTTGACCAAGAAAAGCACGAGTGTCTTGGTTGCAGCCAGCCAGATTCAAACGAAGCATACTTTTCCAAAACTATCCACCCCCCCCCATCTGATCATGAGGAATCCGATTGTGCCACTGTCCAATTGTTGCTGTTATGAAACGTCGCCTAGGCTGAGAATTCTCTGCAGTTCTCATCCTAGCCTTGAATAAAGCCTTGAACAAAGCTTAATTCAAGCCGGCGCGAAATTTACTGCAATGCTCGTCTCAACATTGCCTCACAGTGACAAGTATTGTATCTGACAAAGCAGCATATACAACATTGTTTCAGCAGTTTATGCTTCCTGAGCAGTCAATTCACAACTGCAATGGTTTAGCAGTTGTATGTGTTTCTACATAAAGTTTATACATCAATATGAGTCTACTGAGTACGTATGCTGTGCGGCTGGCAGTGCACAGGGTTGAAGTCGCACATATCCGACTGTTGCAAGTGACGGTTTCAGATCACGAGTACTTGGAAGCTTGGCAGTGGAAGATCATCGACAGGTCACTTCCTTTAAGGCTTCACTGGTTCATATACATGCCCCGGCTGCGTGTACGGCTGTGCTTAGCTTCAGACTCACTGCTGGACTACACACACAGCATAACGCTCCATGAGAGCCACCTCCGATCCATGTTTGGTGTGTGCTTTATCCAAATATATCTTCTTCTCTTCGCCGTAACGTATTGGTGGCTGGAACCGGGTTTCGCTTAATTACTCCACCCTTCGGTCTGTCCACGCCCACTGGTCTCCTAACCATGGTCAGTTCACACTTCTTGAAGCCTCCGGCCTCATAGCACATCTGGGAGGATGTGCTGGTGTATACTGTGATGACCATGTTTATCTTCCTGCGGACACTTGGGTCGATTACACAGCCGTTTGAGGTTGTGGCAGTGGTCAGCTTTGCGCAGTGCATCCCATATAGATTTGCGGCGGAGTCTGCCATGCGTTACCCTCAGTGTTGATGATGTACCGTAGCCACGATAAATTATGTAATTCCAGAGTATTGTACAAGTGATATGTTTCTCTTAACCACGTTGAACCACACGCCCGGGCCCGGGCCCCCGCCAAACAGTTGTGCTACCGCGCACACAAACACAAGTAGTTGCACCACCACAATCCGCATCCCCAACACAATCTCTAAGTTCCAGGGTGCATGTTCCTTCCTTGACCACAGGCACTAGCTTCAGCAGACGCACTGCTACCAGACCTGCCGCATTGATCAAGCAGCCTTGGCCACCCACAGCGCTAACAGCAATTCCCAGCCAAACCCTGCATGCCCGCTCGGCCGAAAGCTGCTCAGCCGCAATCCTGTGTTGCATGCTTACATGATGATGCCCTACCTGCACTACTCCCAAATGCGAGCCAGCACCACTGCTTGCGCTGGGTCAACAAAACACCACCCGCGCTTGTGAATCGCAGCGAATGTGGGGTCAAGCTGCTGACCAGCCACTGCTGCTGGGACTACTACTGCCTGCTGCAGCGGGTGGCTGCGATGTCAGCCAGCACCTGTGCACCGAAGTTCCGGTAGCTGACCCCCCAGAGGCCAGCTTACTGAGCCTCTGAGCGCAACCACCTGCATAGAATGACTGTACAACGGCGACATGTCCAGCTCAGTGATGCCTGCCGCATTCTCTGTCGGCTGAGTCGATGTCAGGAAGGGGGAGGGGTACAGCTCATGGCCCTCGTCCCAGATGGTGTGTTTGGCATTGCGCATTTTTTTTAATTAGTCACCCTGACACCAACATGCTGCGCAAGCCGCAGCAGTCCCAGCTACAGACGACCATGGCAGGGTCTCTGGCGACGTAGCTCAAGCCCATGCACAGCCAGTCGGCCTGCAGCGGATTGAGGGTGGTCGTGTTGAAGTCAGTCATGGTCGAACTGTCTACTGCAGGCATCCCACAGTGGTGCAACCTACACAGATACTTCTACGATCATACAGCTTCACCATCAGAAGTCGATGTGCTGTATCGCACAACGCGACGATTAGTTGCCATACATAGTGATCGCAGCCATCAACGCACCGGCAGCCTAGCTGGAACAATGCCACCCTATGAGAAGCTAAATTTGCACCAGTTGACTTTGTTTGTTGGAATGTGTGGGCCTGATGCTTGCAGAAGGCTGTCTTTGTACTGCCCTTGAACAGCTTGTTCTACAGCTTTTGATGTTGCTGACTCTTTGCTATGGTGTTGGGAGCACAAAGGTAGTAAGGATTTTGGGGCACTTTGCAGCGCATTAGGCATGAATCTCCTTGGAGATGTGCACAGGCCTGGAGTTCAGGAAGACGATGGCTGTCTGTCCTATAGTGAGGCCGAGCTCCTTGATGCTGAGCTGAAAGCACGGAAGCACAACATGTCAAAAGGGCTTCTTTGGCTCCTGCAGATTGCTCCAGTGGATGTTGAGAAATCCCCGCAGCCAACATGATGCCGCTCGCAAAATCTCGCCAAGCGTGTCTCAGCACAGGTGGCACACAGCAGACTGTGTTGCCCTTGAATATCAGCTTGTAGGTCACGACAGTTATTGGAACTTTTCATCAGCCGCAATTTGCATGTGTTTGGCCGGCAAGGCCATCTACTGTTGTAATGTTTAATGAACTATGCAGTCATTGCTGTGAAGAAACTTTTCCGAAATGCTGTGCTCGTTCTGGGACGTGCGAGCCACTGATCAGTAGGGCCGGTAATATACGTTATACGTCGCAGCATATATTAAACATTTTATACGGATAATGCCGGAAAATTGCCCTATATGCCTTATAAAGCCAAAGTATACTTATACGGTGAGCCTTATATGATTATATGGTTTTCGGCGAAGTGACTCGGTCACCCACTCTCAGTTCATGGTCTGCGTGCTGCCCGTGCACCCGCCTATCTCACACTTAGCTGCCTAACACACAGCTACGCATTATGTTGCATTGTGATGTTGCACTGTGATGTTGCACTGTGATGCAGCCTCTAGTTGCGGGAGAGCATCTCACAGCAGAGGAGCTGTCATCAGCAGCACACAAGCACGATCGTGCCATCGTGCCAGGTAGTAAGGGGTGACTTGCTGTGTGGAAAAAGTTCGGTGCAAATATACCCGAGCCGCGCGATGCAGCAGTGCGGCTGCTGTCAGCCCATGCGACTAGTGCAGCGCCTGAGCAAAACTGGTCCTTGTGGGGGCGTATCTATCGCACTGCGCGTTCTGCTTTAGGCATAGGACGCGTCAAGGCGCCCATTGCAATCTGTGCAGCTGAGAAGGCAAAGGTTTCAGCTTCAGAGGCGTTTCAAATCATGTAAGTGTGGTAGAGGAGGATTTGGGTTCCTAGTTGGGGTAGGCGGACGGTGTTGCGGTTTGGTGGTTGGCCGCAAACTGCGGTGAATTGAACGATTTTGCTTGATTTGTTATGAATTGGGATTTTCACAGAAAATTTGTTGGCTAGCATCTACTTCTCCGTCATTGGCTTAGCTTTCTATCAATTTCTGAGTCATAACGATCGGATGTGTCGGTGAGTTTATAAAAATGGGTTTGTGCAGTGTGCTCAAGGCTTGCTGCAGCAATTCGTTTGACCGACTCTTTTCACTATTTTAGCAAGCACACTCACCTGATTATCGTTCTGTTTAGCTATGGTGATGGACAGGAATTAGAGCATTCCAATGACACCTTATATGGCTTCATTGATCAGTGCTCGAAGCTGTAGGATCCAGCCTTGCTTGCCCACTACACATTTCTCCGATTATCTTTCATATTATATGATTATACCGTAAATACTGTATAATGGAAAACCCATATCGTATAAACAGCCAGCCCTACTGATCAGACGTACGCACAACAAAATTTGGCACATAAATATTGTCACGATGCCGGCTGCAACACGGCGCATTGTTTCTGGGTCGCGTAAATGTCTGTTGCCACCTGAGCCACGCTCGTGAGCGCGCTGTTCAGACTGAAAGTCAACAGCGAATCGAACAGCAAATCGAAACTGCGTGCCATTTCACTACGCGGCATCTTCATCAGCTGCATGCGATCGTGAAAAAGGAAAGCTTCATCGGGAATGGTTGATTTTAATGCGACTGATGTGATGTTGGTCAAATGGAAATGTTTGTTTCGACACGTCATGTATGGCCTGGTCGCTACAGGCTTCTGATGTAGCCAGCATACGAGCTAGGAAACATTCTTCTGGGAGCAAGCGTTGCCTCGGGTTGGAAAAGTTGCACGCACTGAACCGATCCACACTGTGGCCAGCATCGTTGTCAGGCACTCCCAATGCACATATACTTCAACATGCTTATCATGATGAATCGCAGATACTAGATTAACAGCAGTGTGCTTGTCGCGTGATAACGTTCGTCGGGCGCTGCACAGTGTCCAGTTGCACATACAATTGTCCGGGAGCTGATACAAGCAATCGCATGAGACCTGCAAAAATGTGTCAGCCATACATAGAATATGCATCAAGGGATACAGCGTGCCATCTTATGCTTGCTGCACGTTCTGGTGGCATGGCATACCAATTCAGTGCGCTTGTTGGTCTGCATGCCACTAGTATCTGATCTCCTGAAACCTTCTTCCCACGCGAACCGTGAGCATGTATAAATGTGAACATGGGAATACCTTCATAATTCCATAAATCGGTGTAGCGCGTGTGTGGATGTCTGATTACCGTCTGCACAAGCGCAGCCTGACACCGTCGGTACAGCAGCATATCACGTTCAGGCTGCTGGACAAACTACTTCAAAACATGCGTACAGCATACATGAGGTATCTTACTTCGTGTTTGATTGCATTCCCAGAGCTACACATGAACCAGCACATGTACAGACGCCTACAGGCGATCCTGGTGGACAATAACACACTTTGGAATGAAATGCACTTGGCGCGATGAGATAAAGCAAATAGTACATGTGTGACAATGCACTGGTATATTTTCCTTACCGAGTTCTGCACTTGACCGATGAGGAAGATGCGCGCCTTCAAACTCATGTTGAATCGCAAACATTCCATCTGTTGCAATGGCAATTACCCTGAAACAAAACTTTATCTGTGATATCAGGCAGGTTGGTTATGCCATTCTATCTCTTTTGATTGTGACTCTGGAACATGCCCGACACGCATGTCCTTCTGAGACAAGAGCATCCGTCCTAGCCACAGACAATAGTCTGTTCATGAATTGTAAATCTTCTTGTATCCGATTTGGAAAGTGCCAGGATGCAGATCTGGCCGACAAATGCTGCCTTTGTTGTGCCCTGAGTTCCATTGTTATCTCGCCACCTCATCATTCAATCCTTACACTGGAGATATTGAGTCAAAATCAACCTGTCCCAAGGCTGTCCTGCTTGGGTCCTTGTACCAAGCGTTGTTGAAGCTTCACGTCATCCTTATGACCGTGCTTTTCGAGTATCATCACTGCAACCTGAAGTGGTCCTTATGTCATGGCAATGGTATCCTTGGGTGATCCTTACACAGTCCCTGACCCTTAGCCCGATAAGGACTCGTCGAGATGTCCTTGTCCCCCCCCCCCCCCACAAGGCTGTCCTTGTAAACATGTGACGCAGGTCGTAAGGATTATATAGGGCCCTTTTTCTGTCATTGTCATTAGGCTCTGACGGTGCATGGCTCAATACAACCCAGTGCCGACTTGACCTGCCTCTTGATCACGCCGTTATCCGTGTCCTGTTGTATGCCTGCCTCTTGTCCTTCTGCTCTGCGCTCCTGCTTGCCTGTTTCCATGTCGTAGTTCACCTGGCTTTTCCATTGGCAACCCATCCGCTGCCACGCATGCATGCATGCATATGCAATAAACCCTATTGACTCCGGCTATGTGGCATTGCGCGCAGCAGGGAGCTCAACGCTGCGCCTGCCTACCTACGACGCCTTAGAAAACTTTCTGCACGTTCATTACCTTCTCAGCCCTCAGACACCAGTTTGCACGTGCTGTGGTATCATGTACGTAGCACATTGACATTCTTGTTGCAGGTGCTTGGCTCAATGTTGGCCATCTTTTGCGGCCTGCCATGAGCGAGTTGGTTGTGTGTACTTTTGCTGTGCAACGTTGCGTATCAAATTTGTTGATGGACATGTTCATCACTGTAGTACCTGGTCAGAACCAAGTATGGATTAATTCACTACAATAACTGCAAGCGCCATTAGGCATCATCAAATCAAGGATAGCATACTGTCATCATTGTCTTCCCATCTGCCTTGCCAAAGACCTCTCCGAATTTCAAGCTGACTTTTTATTAGGTGACAAGTAACCAGCAGATTATGCATGTTTGGTCTGCAGGCCATTGAAGCCAGTGCTGTGGCCACTGCCATTGCCCAAGAGACAGTCAGGCTCAAGCAAGCAGTAAAGTCCACATACCGGGTTGCCATCCAACCTGCTGTTGTTGCTGGAGTGCTGGTGCCACCAGGTACAGTTGTCCAAGCTTATTGGCATACTGCCACACTTGCAACAGGCCCAGGCGTTGAAGAGTTTAGGCCAGAGTACTGGCTCTCTGCGGACCGCTGTCAATGCCGGATGAACGATGATCCGCACAGCATGCAGGTGTGCTTGTCACATTCTTAATCTCCAGTGCATGCATGTGTGCGTGCATCATCAAATGAAGGATTGCCATGTGCTTACACTATACTACTATGGTTTCGAAAAATATATGACCAGATTAGGAATCCCGTGTCCCCCAAGCTAGCGCTGCCACAGCAATTCGAATGGAGGCAGGGATAAATATCAGGACAGGGAACAGGCAAAGAGCAATCCAGCATCTCTCTCACACCTACCAGGAGATAAGGGTCTGTTTGTGCAGTGGTAACATGGGAACATGCTGGCAAATCGTTGCCACAAAGGCGTCAAACACATGCACACTCTGGCTGTCTACGTCAAGAGCCACTGCAGTGTTAGCCATTTCACCATTAAAAGCATCCACACGGCGCAAGCACAGGTGCCAGGCACCACAGGTGTTGTATGTAGCATGTCACTGTGGTGGGGGGTATGGTTTGCCTGACAACGATAGCTGACATAAAAGGCGATCCGGCTGGATTGGCGCAAAACCGGACGAACACAGTTGTCACAATTAATTTGCAAGAATAGAATGAGAATCACTCTAAACTACACTGTTTATTAGCTCGATAGGGGTCTCTCAGACGTATGGAGGGTGGAGGGCCCCGTTCGTCGCCCGGAAAAGGCTGTTATTTGGCAGAGTACACAAATCGCGCTTAGCCGTGCCAGGGAGACACGATACGTGTCAAGACCAGCTGTACATATGCCATGTGTAGCCATCTTTATTCAATTGTCAGTCATAAACGATTTGTACCTGTTACGGCACTAAAAACGCGGCTGTCAGATGTACACTCAGGAGCCCAAGCTTGCAGCCGCGCATGTCAACAATGCAGACTATGATTGTACTCCAAACAAGGCACCATGTAACTAGCATCTTAAAGAGGAGAATTTGCTTTCGTGCTCGTGTGTGGTGGTTAGCTGGACGTCTGCGGGCTTCAGCAACCAACGCAGTATTGCAGCTCCGCATCACAGATACGTCATCACGAGGTCAGACAGGACGCCAATTCTCGATGGGAAATAAGGCGTATTCAATCCTGGTGTGTCTAGCTTGTTCCCACTGAACTCGAAGGGCTGTACCGTCACCATCGTCCGTTCGTTCTTCACAGCAGAATGTCGTAGAGATTGTGGAGGTCAGCTAAGCAGGACTCCAATTCTCTTCACTTCTGTGAAGAGATCAAGATTGCGGCGTAACCGCGCCAGGCTCTGCTTGGCGTGCTTAAAAACGTGCTTTCAGGGTGGGCTTGAGAAAGGCAGGTAAGGCCATGTCTTGCATACGTAATCAAAGAAAGCACAAATAGACAAAGCGCGATATTATATAATAATATATCTCTGTGGTGGATGAGATTTGCAGCCGGTCCTGGGTGCACAAACGACTGGTAGATGGATAAATTTGTAGCCGGCGGTATCGTATATGTACTGTATATACCTTAGAATACTCAATTTATCTCCAAACCCTGTTGCCGAGCGTTGGTTTTGACGTTAAATTGATTGTTTTTAATGCGCCATTTCGCATTTTCAGCGTGAAGAGAAAGTAAACGGACTCCGACAGCCGTGGTGCGGCTGATATACACACACAGCACATACAGGCCTCGTGCACATGATGGTCTGGCTGCATGGTTTGGCTGAGCATGTGCCAAACTCCTGCTGGCCTCCTGCATGAAGCCTGGCACATGCTGAGCCATTGGTTACAGGGCATCCACCTGCACGCTGAAACGGTGGGATAACCAGCGAGTGAACGTGAGCACATGTATCGAGCCAGCATGGACGGTCATGCTGGTAGTGACAAGACAGCCCTTCGCGTGCGATATGGAGCTGGTATGAGGTTGCACTGGACATAAAGAGGTTTCACTTAGTTTCTTGATAATATGCAAGGTTTTGATGGTATCAGTGAACCAGCCTCATCATCCAGTAGCAACTCGGAGGCTGCTGCAGCACTGTGGCGATGACTTTACCCCTCTGGCCACACATGAGTACCCCGTCGGCCACTGCTGCGCCACGGCAGCATTAAGCCTTATGGCTGTATAAGGGTCAAAAGTTTACGTTACGTGTTTTCTATATTGTATTGTAGAGAGACAATTTTAACTGGTGTGGCGCGAGCTCGTTACGTTACCGTGGCGTTGTATTGAATGTACATACAACAAGAGCGGCACGGTGACAGGTGCATCATGCAACAATTGAAGATACTACGGTATACAAATATATGCATACCGTCGTATATTTATTTTGTCGTTACCGTAAGGTGACAAAGCGGCCTGTTTTCACGAGTGTGGAATATAAATAATCAGCCTGTAACGTAACAAACATGCCATGACTAGTGCGGAATAAAACATTCCTGGCCGGTGTGTAACGGCTGTAATTGCCGCGAAGCATAGGGCAGCGACAGCTTGCGAATCCATGCTGACAAGGGTGCAGGGCCTCTCGGTCTGCTCTCTGTCCAATGACATCATGCAACAGGCTGCCAAAACAGTTGCCACGTTGTACATGTGGCACCCAAAATCAAGATTTCAGCCCTCCATCCTTTCAATGAAGCAAATGATGCGTTAGTGGATCACCCTGTATGCAAGGATGCACCCGGGATTGTTGGATTGGAGTGTGCTGATAGCTACAGATGTTGAGTGCTCCAGTTTGACCAAATTTGGGGTCCATGTGTACAGGCCTCAGGTGGCGGTACAAAACTTAACTACAGATAGTCACCTGTAGATATGTGTACAGATGGTCTGTATGTACTGACGGTCATGTACACATGGTAATGTACACATGGTCTATGTGTACAGCAGCGTTGGCACTTGAATATTTCGTACTGAATACGGTATGGCTGAAACACGCATAGTCAATACAATGATATTCTAGAATATGATCCAATTTTGGACGAGGGCGCTGGCTGATCAGGGCAACGAGGG
The DNA here is from genome assembly GCA_032360965.1 of Ulva armoricana. NCBI lineage: Eukaryota > Viridiplantae > Chlorophyta > Ulvophyceae > Ulvales > Ulvaceae > Ulva > Ulva armoricana. The sequence continues at coordinate 2,535 of JAUMHO010004754.1, read as the reverse complement.
CCCGGCCGCTCCTGAGGAGCCGCTTGCCAATGCACACATTGTTCCGCTTACTCACAGCCTGCTACACCTCCCAAGTAGTCACTGTCACTCGATGCCTGAACACCCGAACCAAACATTTCACGGTATATCTGCGCATACATACAGGTCAGTGTTGTTGCTGCGGTCAGACTGCCCCACTGTCCGCAAGGTTTGGAACACATATACTAGCTTCTCAGTCCGTACAAGAGGTAGGCTGTTCCGCTTCTTGCTCAAGACATGGTCATAAGCAGGTTAGTTAACATTGCGCTCGCAAGCTGTTGCGGTGACCATCCACGAAGTAACTGTTTCTGCAATCGTTGCAGTGCAGAGATGAATGATTTCTAATCACATTTACGTGTCATTTCCGATCACTATCCAGGGCTCGCAAATTTTTTGGCCCACTGCCAGTGGTCAGGAACTGCGTCATTGCCACGCTGAGCATGGATGTAGGGACACATGTGATGATACAGACTGTGAGACTATATTCCATGAGGTCACTCCAATGCATCTAGACATACACATACGAGATGTGTGGACATGAGGCCGTAGCGCGGCTATAGCGAGGCTGTAGCATTCCAACGACTTGCGCTTGCAAGCAGCCGCTCACAACACTGGGTCGTATTTCGTTTTCCATGCGATTTTCGGAAAGTGTGGATATTTGGCCAACACTGGTGTACAGCAGGTGGCCACCTGTAGATATGTATAGGTATGCGGGGCGATCCAAGTCACGTTTTTGTCGCTGAACGATGTATCAATGAATATGTGGTGCCGCAGGTATGATAACTTACACTGCGCTTTCGGCTCACAGTTGCAAGCCAGGATGGAATATGGTTCATCATGGACACAAGGAAGAACATGGATTTGCAAAACTTGACTGGGGAACTGAACCACATTACGGCGTTTGTTGATGCGCAATGATACCATTTATGGCCCAAATTTGTTGCCACAGCCACAAGCATCAGACAGACACCATGTACGTGTCAGCACTGAGTATACACGGCATGTGTTTGTTGTTTCGCGCAATATTACGTAAGGTTGGATACATAATGTTGCCATGGTTGTACTGTGCACGTCTTACGTTTTAATCTTTCAAGTGAACAGGACAATATAGACAGCATCGGCGTTCGTCTTTGCATGCTTTAATGCTTTGTATCTCTGTAGAGCTTGCTTCTCACTCAATATACCTGACTCATTTGCTAAGCATATTATATGTTAAACCTTGAACTGCTGCCTGCTGAGGTTTTTGAGGGCATGTCTTGTTTTGCGCTGGACAGCTACGCCGCCTGCGGTGACGCGCAATGATCAGAACTGTGTTGGAGTCCTGTACGTCTCCCAGGCATGTGATCTCCTCACTTATTGCCGAGTGGGACAAAGCATGGCTATGTTGTGTAGCCCTGGCCTTTGCGTTCGACTGTTCTTGCATCTCCGTGCGCACTCTGCTGATTGCATAACCGCCGCCCTTTTCCCTGGGCTTATTTCATCAACGCTTCCGAATTTTGCATGCATTCAACACCGCAGGTGCATGTGTACCTGTGTGTCGACACTTTGCACAATGTCCCCCACCCCCTCCTCTCCCCATATTCATTGCGGGCTCTGTGTTCTCCTGGGTGCGCATAGGTTGCTCCCTTGCTGTGTTGTAGTGTTCTGTCATTTGCCTATTGTCGCCACTCCATCTGTGACATGGCATTGAGCATGGCATTTGCTGACGTTGGGCTCCGTGCAGTTTGGAGCGGGGGCAAGAGTGTGCGTTGGCAAGTACTTGGCAATATCAGAGCTTGTCACTGCGCTCGCAATCATTGGACGCCTTGTGAGCCGCATTGATATGGATCCAGACGATGCGACTCGGGTTGTTACATTAGTGAAGGGCCACCCGACTGGCATACCTACCATTCTCCACCCTCGCACCTGATGCCACCAAGTGTTCAGCATCGCATTGTGCATGTATACGATTCCTTGAAAGAATTGTGTGTGCGTTTGTAACAGAAACGCACGGGGCACAGTTGCCACAAGAAAACCAGCAACATACCACTCGTGCATATCAGAGTATCGCCTCCTCAACCTGGACAAGTGAAGCTTTGATAAGTGGGAGGTGAGACATAAGGCCTCCAGGGCATGACACATCAATTTGCCTTTGAGCTGGTGTGAGAGGCCATATGTAATGGTATGGAAAACATGGGTTGAAGGTTAGCTGGTCCTTTGCACTAAACTAGGACATGAACTTACAACTCACCCTGACATCAAACGCTTTGTCATGAGCTTAAGACCTTGAACCAGAATGGTTCCAGGAGGGCACAGGCATGTGTTAACCTATGAATGAGTATATCTGTGGGGCAGCAGTAGACTCAGGCAAACCATCAGCGTCACTACTAGTGTCAGTATACGTTTCCTAACGTTTAATCTATAGCTCATGTGGGTATCTATGTCATCGTGTACGCCTTGAAATGCTTGACTTGACGCCCGAAATCTTGGTATCTTGATGTTGTGCACGAAGAACATCCTTTCACACTGAACCTCCAC
>JAUMHO010004743.1:0-14951 GCA_032360965.1 Ulva armoricana | reverse complement strand
CCGCCTCGGCCGTGCCTTCTACCCTTCATGGCACCCAGGCTCCCTCTGCACCTCCCCCTCCACCAGCTCCCGCGTCATCCGCCGCGGAATCTGCCGCCGCCACAGACCCCGCCGCTGCCGCGCTCGCCGGCGCAGTACCCGCCGCTACCGCGTTCGCCGGCGCAGTGCCCTCCGCAGCCGCAGCCACCGCAGCACCCGCCGACGTCACTGCGGCCGCCGCTGCTGCCACCGCTGCTGCCGCCGCCGGTGCATCAGCCGCCCCGCATCCACGCATGCCCCCGCCGATGCCGCTGCTGCCGCCCTGCACACCACCGACACGACGCGGCTTCCGCAGCGCTCCCAGCGGGATCCACAGCGCGGTGACCTCCTCTACCTTCCGGGACGTCCCGTAGTGGTGGATGTGTGCGTGACACACCCGCTCGCATCATCAGCAGTTGCTGCTGTAGCGTGCTAGACTGGGGCATCTGCCAAGGCCAAGGATGCGTCCAAGCGGGAGAAGTACAAACGTACCGGCACAGGCGCGTGCCGTTTCGTCCCCCTATCCCATGAAACATATGGCCGTGTGGGCCCCCCAGCCTTTGCTCTTCTCAATGAGATTGCAGAGTTTGCGGCCTTGACAGGCGCTGTCTCCAAGAAATTCTTCATGGAGAATACGATGCATGGCCTCTCCACCACGCTCTGCCGCGGTATAGCCAGGCAGGCCCTCGCTTCGGCGCCGCCGCGGGCGCGGCTCGATGGGCAGCCGGTTCTACCAGGGCTGCCTGCTCCGACCGACGGCCTTGCGCTGTGGTTTGGCCCTCGCAAGGGGGCTGTTTCTCGCACATGACTCTATAAGGAATGGCCTTCATACCCACCACCTTCGTGCCAGGCCGGTCCCCGGCCCCATCCGTGCTGGACAGCTCGCCCTCCCCAGCCCCTCTCCTTCCTCTATTCGCCACACCCCCTGCTGCCAGGCCCCCTCCCCCCTCCCCATTTCCAATCTCCACGATCCCGGACCCCGACCTGTCTGCCCGCACCCGCACTGGCATTTAACCCCCTGTCACCCCCCCCCCCCCAGCAACTTCTTTTCGCGGGCGCCCTGGGAGAGGGGGTGCCGCGTGCTCGCCTTTGCTGTCATGGGTGGTTGCCCATGACGTGCATGTTTGGCGACGGTGGGGTGTACATTCAGGGCTCTGGGGCGAGCTGGATTCCAGGGCCGGCTCTGTTTGTGTCAGGCTGTTTCTGATTTGTAGCTGCTGGGTTCGGGGCATTGTGCGTTGTCTGGCGAGTGGGTTTACTGTTGTCTGTGTGTTTATGTATGGCGTTCGGGTCAGTTGGTGGCTATGGACGTGACGTCTGTTTGGTAAGTGTGGTTGTTCGGTTTTGTTGGTTTTATTGTAGACTGCTTGGGTTAGCTTGTGATTTTACCCATTGGCGCTGCCGGGATTTTGGGTTCATCTCCGTGTAACACGTGTGTCAGTGTTGCGGGCGTGCGAGTGCGCGCAAGCTGCTCATGCATTTGGCATCGTTGCATAGCTCGCCAATGTGCTCTGAGCAGTCGCTTGACTAGAAAGGTATGGGTATTTGAGAGATACGGGGACTTACAAAATACTTAAACACAGCCAAATGTTGCGTGTGCGTAGATTGCGAATGAGGTGTACCTGTTAGGCACGGACTTTGCCAGCCATGGTCCTGCAGTTGCTGTCTCTGTTACTGTTTGCAGCAACCGCGCTTGGCGACGCACATGGTGACGAAAAGCTTGTCAAAGACGTGATAGACGCTTCTAAAGCTCAGAAAAATAAGACCGAAGTGATCAGCCCGGTTGTTTCTGACGTCGTAAAGGAGGCGCCATCGGCAACTTTACAAAATGGTGACGGGGATATAGCTACAACAGGCGCATGTGAGGGTGACATTGATGCGCTCTGTACTGATGTCCCACCTGGGGAGGGCCGGGTTGCCACCTGCATCGCGACGCGCATGAGGAACGAAAACAGAGGAAATGTTTCCGGGCGCAAAGTCGCACAAGCTTGCAGGGAAGAACTCCAACAATTTTATTCCGACCGGGCAAAGAACGTGAATTTGAACCTTGGACTCGCGGCAGCTTGCAAGGAGGACGTCAGCAAGCATTGCAAAGACTTGGGGGACAAAGGAGAGGGAGCCGTCCTGGCGTGTCTCCGGCGCAACCGGGCCAAGCTTACCAATGCATGTCAGGTCAGAGTTCTGAAAGCCATGGTGTCAGCTGCCATGGATTTTCGCGCCGACCCGCAGCTGGCGAAGAAGTGCTCCGACGATGCGAAGCGCGAGTGCGCAGACGTCCCATACGGGCAAGGGCGCGTCCAAGGATGTCTGGTGAGTGAATTTCCCCTTAAAATAATCTTGCGGCGCCTCAGTTCCGGTGCAGGTGGTGGCTCCACAGAGTCGTGCTCATCAGCCAATGCATGGTCCCGGCATCAAGTAAAGACCCCTTCATGTTTCTCACAGCTTGCCTTCCCACTACCTTTTGCTGTCTGTGATACCTTGGCCACGTTAAGAAAGCGATACGGTGCAGTATCCTAGCTGCTGCGAGTACTTGGCCATCACCACCTGCCTGTATCAGTTTCCGAGTTGTCCCCAGCTAGGATACGAGTTAGCAATTTTTTATGCTTATATTGCGTCCATGCCCATGCAGCGTGACAATCTGACTAGGCTGTCGTCAGACTGTGCACTGGAGCTCTTTCGCCAGGAGGTAGAGAACTCTGATGACATCAGGCTGTCCTTGCGCCTATACAAAGCGTGCCAGACAGACCAGCAGCGCTTTTGTGAAGACATTCCCTACGGTGCTAGCCGTATCAAGGACTGCCTGGAGGACCACCGTCTGGAGCCCAAGTTCTCATCTGAGTGCCGTGTGGAAATTGAGAACATGATGAAGCATCGTGCAGGCAACTACCAGCTCGATCCCGAGCTCACCCGTGCGTGTGATGCTGACATTAAAAAAACTTGCATCTTTCAGGGGCATGGTGACACTGGCGATGGCGGTGATAATGTGCACAGTGGGAGGGTGACAATGTGCCTCGTGGACCACCACGAGGAGCTTCAGGTGCAGGAGTGCCGTGATGCAGTGCATCGTGTCATGAAACGTGCCTCCCAGGACATGCGTTTCGACGCAAAGTTAGCCGAAGCATGCAAAGAAGATAAGGAGCAGCACTGTAAGGATGTGGATCCGGGCTCAGCTCGGGTGATCCGATGTCTGCAGGACAGCCGAGCGGTGCTCTCGGACAGCTGCCGGCCGATTCTGTTTGACTACGAGCGCACCCTTGCTGAAGACATTGACTTCCAGTACCCCATGCAGCAGGCATGCGCTCGGGAGATCAAGGCGATGTGTGGCAAGGTAAAGAGTGGCTATGCCCGTGTGATCCGGTGCCTGCATAAGCAAGTTGACAGCGATGACATGGGAAGTGAATGTCGGAAAGAGGTCCGTCGCAACATGCACCACATGGCACAAGACTACCGCCTGAACGTGCGCTTGAAGAGGGCATGCTCAGCAGATGTGGAAATCCTGTGCTCACGCATCTGCTCCGAGTCGGAGGTGTGTGAGGGCCAGGTTTTGAATTGTCTGCAGAAGAACATGGAGAAGATCAGTAGCTCTGACTGCAAAGATGAAGTGTTCTACTTTGTCAAGATGGAAGTCTCAGACTTCCAGAATGACGTCATCCTGGCTGAGGCCTGCAAGAAAGATGTGGAGTCGCTGTGCCAAGTGGAGCCTGGCGACGGCCGGATGCTGGAGTGCTTGCACCAGAATAGGTCTGCTATGAAATTCTGTCCTGATCGGCGTGACAAGGCAGTATGGCCCTAGAGTCGTATAGCTGATGCGCCATCTTCCCAACTGCATATGCCTGGTGTATAACATAGGCTCTTGCATGAACAATGCCTTGCATGTGCACCGACCTCTTGGACCCGTGCAGGAAGACTCTGACCCCGAAGTGTCGCACAGAGGAGATGCGCATCTCGCAAATGCAGGCGCGAGATGTCCGGCTACGTCCCAAGCTTATGAAGCTGTGTGCGGAAGAGATGGTCCTCTTCTGCGACAAGACCAGTCCTGGTGGAGGCCGCATGTTCAATTGCTTGCTTGAGCATGTGTCAAAGCCCATGTTTGGTGGGCCTTGTAAGGTGGAAGTGCTCAAACGTGAGGACCTTGCAAAGGAGGATTATCGCATGGATGGTGGCGTGGCGGATGCGTGTGAGGACGACATAGAGGAGCATTGCAAGCAGGCCAAAAATGGGTCGCGTGGCCATGCAGCAGTTCTAACCTGCCTGGTTGACAGGATGTCTCATCCTAGTATTGAGCTCGGCGAAACCTGCGAGAAGCAGGTCTCCAGGTGTGAACGCTTTCTCGATTCGATGCATGATTCCACGTCGCCACTGTAGCAACAAAAAAAGGTGGTGGCCAACGTGAGATCACTGGCGTTTTCTCCATTTTCAGGGTATTAGCTGCATGCACACAGTGGTTAACATGAAAACGTGATGGTGCTTGATTCATCAAGCCTGGGCAGCACAGCAGCCTGGATGCGTGGGTGAAACATTCGTCATGGTTCCAGTTTGCTTCTGTTTGTTCAGTATTCCGCACATCCGTACACTGCTGTGCAATGTACTGCTCTGCTGTGAATCGATCGAGCTTCACTTGATCATTCGTGATGGATTACACACAAAGCATAATCATGCTTGCACCTCACACCTAACACCGTTCTCTGCAGGCTTTCAGTGCACGTTAAATTTTTGTTTTGCGCAAACAAAATTCCCGGTTGCTGAATACGCGTGGTGCTCGTCGCAGGGCGGTCCGCATGGCTTTCTGGGACTACAAGGAAGGCACACATCTTACAATGCCATGCGACGATGACGTGACAGCTTTGTGTCCGAATCCAACGCGGAAGCAAGGAGTTTTCTCGATCGGAGTTGTCGCTCGGTGTTTGAGCAAGCAGCTGGCATCTAGCTTGCCACTCAAAGATGGGTGCCGCAAACTTGTTTCCATCGCTGCTCCAAAGGATATTCGGCTCTACCTGCAGGTGTGGCTAGGCCTCTTTGTTGTTCACATTTAATCTGATATTCCAAGATATTCATCTCCCGGTCTGCTCGAGGATGTGACGGACTGCACATTTTTGCAGGAAACCATGAATGCAGATGGATCATTGCGTGGAGGGTATCTGCAGTCCGCCATGGACACTGCAGCATCTGCAAAATCTTTCATTACACTCAATGGGTGGGTAGCTGTGTTGTCTGTTATGGCGACCATTTTCGTTGTTGTGGGCGGTGCACTGTTTGTGCTCAGAAGATACACTGGTATGGACAAGCCTTATACAAGGTTTGTGCCACAAAGCGATACCGATATGGAAGGTCCAGATGCGCAGTGAGTATGACCATCAGTGATATGTCTAAGATACGGCCCTCTTGTCGACTGTGGGCATCACGGGACACTGTTGCTGATTGAAGGCGAGGACAGCATGCCAAAGCGAGTACATGTGTCCAGGTGGGGGTCAGCGTTTGCATTAGACACTTGAATAGAGATTCAAGTAGTGTACAGAAACATTTTAATCTAGATATCGAACTGTGTATGAATCTCTCCGGCATCATGTCTACTTATGTGCTCTGTTAGTACTCACACATAGAACAACGGTGCCTAACACCTGCATACTAGGTGGCAAAATAATTGCAGTTACCGTGCTCATGATAGTGTGCAACCCCAACACGAATTCGTCTTCTTTGCTTGCTTGTAAAACTGCTTGCTGGCATAACTCAGAGCATCGCTTTTGTTGACAAGATCGTCAAGTTTCTCGCCTCTATCTAACACGGATTCGATAGTTTGATGCATGATGGCTTTAGTTTTGTCTAGCTCCTGTTGGACTCTGGTGAGTTTGTCCGCTTGGGCTGGGTCCTGAAAAAGCTGTTGACATGAACTACACAAGGCAACGAACGCAGAGTACGGTATTTGCGCCTTTTAGTGACACAGACTATTACACGTGCATGCACACCTTGTACTTGATCAAAGCTTGCTCGCAGAGAGGTTGGCCAGTGGTAAGATCAACTTCGGTTGTTTCCCAGCCGGTACTGCCCGCAGCCTGGAAGTCATTGACCGTCTGCATCGCCACGGACATTGCGGCCCGTGCTGGATACTCTTCATCGCAAAACACTGCTGCTGACAAGTGCGAATCTCGTACGACAACATGACAAACGCTGCCAGAAGCTTTCACTGATTGTCGCCCACCGACTTGAGTTTTCCTTACCACCGTTTTAGCCGTGAATGTCATGCCCTCCTTTATCGTGCCCCGCTGAAAGAACGAATACTCAGACAAGTCAGCTCCACAACCAAGCATGATAGGCTCTTTGTCTCCCGGTAACCATCGAAAGAGCGCAACGTACGTCAGCTTCATGATCACAGAAGGGATATTGAGTACGCCGTATAAACGTGCCAAAGTTGGGCTGCAGACTGATGTTGTCAATGAGCATACCAGTCCGAGAAATTGCAGATCACGTACCCCCCCCGGTACAAGTGAATCTGCGAGGCCTGTATACATTGCAGACACTGCGTTCCTTCTGGTATCATTCGTCGTGTTGGTCCCTGCGACGGGCTGGTGCACGACTTGAGGAGGACGGCTGATCGCCCTGACGCCACGCATGGATGGGGTCCCGGAGCGCTACAACAACAACAAAAGCTAGTGAAGAGCTGGGGCTTACAGCACGCTCATGCAGGCATATGGCAAACACTCATGGTAGTTCCAAGGCCGCGGCCGGTTTCTTAATCCATCATGGCCCCCTATAGCCTGCGCAGACCTGTCGCTCTCAGTGTACAAAAAAAAATAAGAGGGGGATCGAGAATCACGCCAGACCCAAACGGGCATCGGCCACGGCACCCCTACACTACCTGCTGTGTGTTACGCGGAGATCAATGCAACAGCGCGGCATCGCCAAGGGGTAAATACACAAGCCAGCACAAGCAAAACAGGCACGTAAAACAGGACGGTCACCCTCACCCAGAACCAGTCGCTTTCAAAGCCACACGGTACACACAGAAACCCAAACCGCTAGAATTCTCACAATGCCCCAAATGCAGCGAAAGCACCGCAGAAACTCTGACTCCGACAGAGCCCTAGGACCCTGCACGTCCAAGAAACCTGCATGCACAACCCACCGTCGCCAGACAAGCACGTCTTGGGCAAGTACTCCAGGCGGCTCAGACGGAGACGCGGAACCCCCCTCCGCGGGGGCGCCGCGATCGGAATGAGGGTGGATCGGATTGGCCGAGACTTAGCGGGACCGGCAGGCAGGGGGGGTCCGGTTGTGTGGAGAGGGGAAAAGGGAAGGGGGGGGGCGGGAGGGGCTGATTGGAGGAAGGAGGGGGGCCGGGGAGGGCGAACAGCCTGATGCGGGAGGGGTGGAGGCCGTGCCACACCGTCCATGCAGGGTCACGCGCAAGCGACGCCCCCCTTGCAGGGGCTGAGTCACAGCGCAAAATCGCCTATCGGATCAGGAAACTCAGGTAGGACCGCTCGCCCTTCAAGCCGCGCCCTCAACGGCACTGAAGCGAGGACCTGCCTGGCGGTGCTTCGACAGAGCGCGGTTGAAAGGTCATGCATGGCGTTCTCTTCATGGAGTTTCTTGTAGACAGCGCCTGTCGAGGACGCAAGCTCTGCAATACCATTGAGGAGAGCAAGGGCTGTGGGGCCCACACAGCCAACTGCTGTGTACAGGACGTTCCCTGATAGCCACAGTGTGTGACAACATGCATGCGTACGCACAAGAGCAAGCGTCCACGGAAGTACATGTAGCTTTGCACAGAGAATACAATGGTGCTCATATGTAGACTTGCTTCAAGAGGTGATTGCAGCTGTTTCTGTGGTGCCCTTACGTGGACTCGACCCATCGCACAAGTTATCTGATCCTTGCTGTGCCCCCTGGGGGCTGGCAGGCCTTCGTGTCATGTGAGGAAGGTTCACATGACAGAACGCGTGGATGACAGACTCCCCTGTACCGTGTGGTTCTGGGTGGGAGAAGTCTGTGGTGGACCCTACCGTGTCTGATGCACATGTTTCAACCCCTATGTGTAGGGTTGCTGTATCCGATGCCTAGTTGGGTTTGGTACCTGATTTGTTTTTAATCCTTTTGAAATGATGACACGGGCACATCCTCGAATAAATCCTACATCATACTTCTGCATGATGGGCTGTGCACATGTCACATCACATTAGACCAATGCCGAGCACAGCTCGCCCATCAAGAATGTCTTACTGGTTCAATTCAGTGGCGTGGCGCAGCAGTGCTGGTGATAGGATCGACTTGCTAAATCTCCAGGAGTTACATTATCTTGAACGCAGCTGATACAGCGACACACATGTGAAGGTCTCCCCTACGGTTCATGTGCACGTTCTTGACATATGAATTTGAGTGATTCGTATCCACACGTGCACTTCCTAAAGGATACATGTTAACTAGATGGCACCACAGGTGCACATTGTGAAAAGAGCGATAAAAGGATGGAATTACATAAACTGGGCCACCTTTCTTCGGTTCTCCTCGTCGGCAGTGATGCGTGCTTGAAGCTGCTCTACAGATGTTGTCAAGGATCCAATTTGATGGCTAAGAGCTGTTGCAACATCCATCAAATCTTGTTGTGCCAGATGAAACTGTTTCAGAGTCTCTTGCTGGGATTCAGCAAGCCAGGTCTGTAAATCTCTCTTGATCGAGGCACTCGTTTTGTCAACATGATCGTTGATCTGTTGTGTGTGGTATGCTGGAGAATTTGTGGTGCTGCGGGCCAAAACCTTACTCAGAATACGGGACTCGATGTCTTCCAGGTGCTTTCTCAGCTTAGCTAGGTGCGTGTCCATAACACGTTCAATAGCCACCTCTGTTACTCTCTGCAGGCACTGATCATCTACTTCAGTTATAGGTTCTTCAATGGGCGCAGGCACTGACTCGTCGGCATCCTCAGCTGAACACAAACGACCGTCCAGCTTGCCATGCAGCCTCACATGATGAACTCCAGTTTTGTTCCGAGCCTCGTCAACTGATATCTGATCCTGAACATGTACAATAGAAGCCGTATGGCCCTGGATGGTCCGGTGAGACAGAGACTCTGCCGTATCACGAACGCCGTCATAGATCGGCCGCCCATGATGCTCTGCAGAATCGGGATCTTTCAGATTCACTCCCATAGGCACGGCCTCACCAGTATGTAGAGCTTGTGCAAGAGGGCGTGGTGCTAACGTGCTGGATCGATTCTGCTCCCTTAAAGCACCTGGTGCTCGTGGAAGACCGGTCGACCCGCCTGCTGCTTGTCCTGCTAACAACTCCTTTGTAGCATCAGCTTGCAGCTGACTGGAGCCAGCAGAATTTGACGGTATTTGTGCCACTGCCGGTACAGATGATGGGGCACCTGCTGGTTTGCGGTTTGCATAACTGCGACTGTCTAGGCTGGACGGACGAGGCACCCATTGCATGCTTGTCACGGCATGGCTCGGCCCGCACTGTAGGCGGAGCCGGGGTGTGTCAGGTCTCCGCATGTCGTAGAGCCATGCAACCCCAACTGCATCTCCGACGGCAACATCGTGCGGTGACATGCCGGCAGCTATGCTTGATGCAGGCTTGACTAGGTCCACTTGTGTTGTTTTCTGCATGTTCATATACCAGCTCTACATTTTCTGCCTGCTGCGTCCCATATTATAAAACTTCGGTGAACAAAAGATTGAAACACACACCTTCAACACTCGACAATCCCACACACTCAGCGTTTTTGATGCACCGGCGCTGTAAAACACATCTTGACTCTGCGCTTGGAACGCAACCCTGACAGCTCCGTCCTACATTTTGAACACCAGAGGATTGCCTTCAAGCAATGGAAAAGCTGATTGTAGTACTTGATATTCCAGAACGCACCCCATCTTGAAGAAAATGCAAAGCAGCAGCATTGGTTGCATCCCAGACGTGAATCCCCCCTGTGTGGCTACCACATACAAGTCGTTCCCCAACTACACTAGCTGAAAGTGAAACCCTTGACTCTCTGTCTTTGCAGCTAAGGTATGTGGCAGCCCTGGAAGTCTGATGCTCAAAGGGCATGAGCAGGACGTTCCCATTGTGGCTGCGACAAAAGGTTTGATGTGAGACTGGAGGCATATTTCCATGTTACAGGGAAAACTTCAGCTCAGGTCACGTTGCCACCTTCCAAGCACTGTATGGACTCACCTTGAGGCTGCCAAGAACTTGTTCTGTGGTGTCACGACAAGGTCGGATATAGGATGCCCTTCTTCTCGATACAAGCAATTCACCTGTAAACATGAAGGCAGTGAAACCTTAAGAAAAGTGCATATTTAGCCCACAATATGCCGCATCCGGACCGGACCTTGACGTCTGGCAGTTTCGCTATGTTTATAGAGCCGTCTGAACAACCGTACAGCACATTTGCCTGCGATAAGGCTAGCGCTGTTATAGCAGGTGGGTTTGACGGCAATGAAATTGCCTTAGGCACCGTTGCAGCCACTTTCTTGTCAGGCATAGAGTATATGTTCACAACACAGTCGTTGCCGGCAATCGCAAGAGCTTTTCCTTTTGGCAGCCATCCAGTTCCACTCACTCTGGCACGATGCTGAAGATCGAACACTTTTTGTTGAGCAGAAGCGCCGTCTGGGCTCCATCCAACGACGTCGGTTCCGCAAGTTGCGGTCACCAATGTAGCCATGCCGCCGGCCCTCGCCAAGTCAGCGCATTTAAAATTTAAACATTATACCAATGCACTTTCGTCTTCACGGCGTTTTCCCTTCTGTTTATTGGCGTTTTCCCGGTGCCTCGCAATGGAAACTTGACCATGTCCGGGCCAAGGAAGCGCACCGACTGATTGACGTCACGAACCACATTGTCACGACGTACAAATGCAGTCTGGAAACATAGTGCCTGACCTCACGATCGCTCCCCAGGCCACGTTAAGCGGATACCTCCTGTAGCTGCTGCTAACACGTCACAAATTACGCCTGAAGCCACGCTGGGTGATGTTGAAGGGTTATTGCGTGTCCACCGTAGGATACCACACCATTACCGCAAGCACAAAACAATTAGGCTATTCATGCCCAAGGTCCTGCATTACTGTTTGCCGGTTTTGCACTCTGCGGGCACAACATGCAGGTACGCTGTCGAGAGTGGCATTTCATAACATATACATGCATGGACAACTATGCTACTAGGTATATGACAAGCCAGCGCCAGTTCGTGTATCTTCAAAAACGAGGTGAGAAAATGCACGTGGATGTTCGTGCATGCAATGCATATAGTGAGGCAATGCTCCGGGGTTACAAAGCATTTGCCATACAAAGTGCAGATCTACCCTACTTGTTTGACACTGCCGAGGAACACAAAAAGCACCACCTTCCAGATTACTGTGGGATTATGTTGGGTTGACAAGATGTCAATCAATTTACCTTGACGATATCCAAGCAGCCACTAATGAGAACTTTCACTGATTCAGGTGCTACGGCTGTTCCGAAGTTATGCGACACTACGGTCTCCCAACTAAATCTGTAACGACACGCATACATCACAAGGGATCAAAGCAGCGTCGTCCAGACGGACGCTTGCAGGTGTCGTGTAGGCGACCTGCATTTTGCAGACGCTCTCGTGTTTGGATTGCTGTGATGGCACAGCTATAAAACAATTCATCAGTACCGATGTAGTATGCATCAAGCAGCACTGTGTCCTCAGGGCCGTGGCCATCCATCAGACGTAGCTCACTTAGATAAAAGGAGAATGTCGAAACTGAGATCCCAACAAGTCGTTCACTCTCTCGCAGGACCAGCATGTCTATCAAACCAGACTGCTCATTACTCAAGCTGTTCAATTCCTCGTCCGACAGGTACATCTCTTTATGAACAACTTTGCTGGCCAACTGCATGTCGAAGCGAAGTTTATGGAACACATGCGCATTTGGCTTCAGGCATGCCTGCATGTGTCTACATGAGGGCCGCACATTAGCATTGACAACCTCTTGCGCCAGCTTCTGCATCTGGTTGACCGCCTGTGTATCTGCCCTCGAAGTCACAGCACCTTGTTCTGTGTTGATGTTACGACTGCCCTTGAGCAAACCTGATGCAACAAATAGTGGCGTATCTCTTGAGAACCGTGCCATCGCCATAGATGAACGATACAGCTTCCAATATCTGTCACGCCCTCCCATAATGATGGCCCAGTCCATAGCATCCCGCTCCATTCGTAAATGCACACCGTTGTAAGCTTCAACACGCTCCCTTTCGTGAATTCCGCGGATTACTTTCCGCGCAAGAGCCTACGCATAAGAGGGTTTCAAGCACTCCAGACTACTGTGAAGAACAAACCTTTACACAAAGCCGATCTGATCCTTACCGTGACATTGGGAGAAAACTTGACCAAGCGCGCGATATCCTCCACCACTGTAAAGTTCCGATTGTCTGTCATGAACATGGTGCATGGAAGGTCAACCAGGACACTCTCAGGTTGCTTGCCATGCTTCAACAAGACCTACAGACTACCAAAAATTAACCACAGTTGACCAGGTGTGCAAATCGTGCATAGGCTGCACAGATGTGTCTGGAAGATTGTGAGATTCCCAATGTTCTCCTGAAAGGATAACCTGTACAAAGTAGGCAATGATCACACCTGCCTTCCTGCATCCATTATAGCACGAGCCAACATGTACGGATTGTGCCGTGCCAGGTAAACAGGCTTGCTAAAACGAAGCTCGCTTTGGTACGTTTGATCCGCAGGTAAGTACAGCTGGAAGGCCGTCTCTAACTGGGTCATGTCGGGCATTGGCACATTGTCAGGATGCTTTAGGACCTCGATGTTATACTGTTCTGCACAACAGCTGCAGTTTTCAGGCTATCCAGGAAGCAGATAAAAGACACAGTCAGAGAGGCCACACCCTTGAATGACTTCTGAATGTTCTCCATATCCCAAAGCGTGGTCGCATCCAGATACACCCAGCCTTGCTCGTTTCTTGTGACATCGGGATGATACCTTTTGTTGAACGACTCGCGTTCTTGCATGGGAGGCCAAATGATTCGATTGGCCTTGGACAAATGTGCTAAGGTTAATGCGGAAATGTGCGAATAATGCTGATTCATCAGGCCACCACAAGCAGTATATCGGATGGTCAAGTCATAGTCTTTATAAACCAGGTCCCGCAAGTACCCTTCCCTAAGAAAATGCTCTTCTGCCCGATCCTTGGTTTTGATGTCCATAAGTTCGAGTTCAGGATTCCATTTTATGTATGCTTCCCAATCAAAGTCACTGGGCAACTCTGGCAACTGTGCTGTGCTGGTGATTCGCCCAAACCATGAGAAAGAAACGGTAGAACTTGGTGGATCTTCCCTGAACACAGTTGTGTACAGATCAATAATTAGTAGTGCAGCAACGGCAAGGTTCACTCAAGTCCTGTTTTCATGCATCGCACCCGGATGGTGGACCAAAAAGTGGGTACGCAATCAAGCCAACTAACAATAAAGGTGCAGCAATTATAAGACTCCTTCTAGTCCACGTATATGACATTCGTCTAAGAAGTTTGTTCCACCGAGACCCTGGCATATCGTCATGGTTTGTTCTAGGCATATTAGTCCGCCCCAGATTTGGCGGTCTGCCATCAGCGTCACCAAAATCGTCGGGGATAGCCCTTAGCCTCATTTTTCAGTAGCGTGAAGTATAGTCTGGGGTGTATTAGTTGAGCACCTGCAAGGGGAACACAATCATGAGACAGGTATCCAGTTGTACAACCATCTACACATGGCATCTCGTACTGAATTCTGGCATCTTGTACTGAATCTGCCGGAAGGAATGTTTGAAGGCAAGGCTTAGGCCGATCACTCGCGGAAATCAAGCACTATTGGATGTCCCCCACCAACTCAATGGTACATGTCACGAGCTGCACCAGCGTTAGAATTTGGACACCCTCCATACCAGAGCGCGACACCAGGCTAGGTAAAAGCCTATGGTGGTATTGGTCCTGAGATTGTAGCTGAATCAGGTGGTACTTCTTCCGTGCAACGCACATCAGTCCCGCATCGTGGACCGGCTTCCCACAATTAAACTGCTCGGTGATCCACAAGCAAACTTCAGGTCCCTTGACGGCAGATGCTATCTTGGTATGAGTCAGGAGTCAAGATAAGGCAGTGGCAACTAGATGTGCGAACTGCAAAAGCCCTGTCACGGACGAGAATGTGCCGGTCCGAACGAATGCTGTGCTAGAAAGATGAGGCTGATTGGATAGGAAACATGCAATGTTTTTTGTATTCCTTGGTCTAACATAACTCTGTGCAGTTTGCCAGTGCTGATCGGTAAGTTGCAGACTGCAGCATTGGACTACCGCACTCACTCACGTAAGCGGCGTACGCTGGGTCAAATCGCATGATTTTGTCATTGCATGTAGGTGCTAATCATCTGTTCGGCAGCGGACGGAATT
Source organism: Ulva armoricana (assembly GCA_032360965.1). Lineage (NCBI taxonomy): Eukaryota > Viridiplantae > Chlorophyta > Ulvophyceae > Ulvales > Ulvaceae > Ulva > Ulva armoricana. Next base: position 529 of record JAUMHO010004743.1, on the reverse strand, counting down.
ACTTTCGCACGCAACCACCTGCGCAGCGTCTTGCATGCGGAGATCCGCATCAGGCTCGGCTAGACTGCTGGGCTACTTTGGCCCGCTAACGTGTCGTGCCTCGTGGACATGCGTGCTTGCACCGACCTCGGCCCGGCCTTGCAATTCATCGACATCATCCACAATGCATCAGCCATGTCGAAGTACAATCAAAGGGTATACCCCAACAAAAGCAACAATCGCAATTACGCACCACCATCACCGCACTCGAGTGGCAAGGGGGAGATGGACCCGCCCAGGCCGAAGGACGACAAAGTCCTGGAATGCATTTGTGCAGGGACATATCCCACGGGCATACGTACGGGACTCCCTGACCTAAGAGGAGGGCGGCACCACATGAGTCAGATGCGTATGTCAGTGGGGCATGGAGCACGGGTGAAAGAGTTATTGTGGGCGTGATCGCCCGGGTCGAGAAAAAAAAAAAAAAAAAAAGAAATCGGGCATCACGCCAAACCCAAACGGGCATCGGCCACAGCACCCCTACTGGTAG
>JAUMHO010004732.1:0-14982 GCA_032360965.1 Ulva armoricana | reverse complement strand
TGCTGTGTCATGTGAGGACTGCGCGTGCAGAAGCCATTTGTCGCGGGGTCCCAGACCGAGCAACGTTGCTGCCCCAATGAAGTCCGGTGACGTCGCAGCTGGTAGTTCACATTCATATTCACCAACGCAGGGGTCATGACGTCAACGCAGGGGTCATGACGTCGACGAGACCTGTACGCTGTTGCGTGATGCACCTGTGACCGTGCCCCTCTTCGATGTAATCACACACACACACACACAAAAGAATCGGGCATCACACACACAGCACACACAGCACACAGCTCGGCCCTGCACCCGTGTGGGAGATCACGGGTCGTGGAGTGCATGCATGCATGCACTGTACCAACACCGCAGATGCCCACCTGGGTGGGCACCGACCTTGGGTGGGCATCCACAGGGTGGGCATCCAGCCAATTTGCAGTATGGTGCCCGTTTGGAGAAAGGAACAACTAAGAAATGCTTCCTGTGATGTTGCCATCCGTGTTAGGCCGCCGCGTGTGTGAAATTATCATTGTATGCACAACCCCATGATTTGGGCCATGGTTGTGCACCTGCTCCTGTGCTGCGTGCTGCGTGCTGCGGAACTGCAGAGGAAGATGCCACAGTGGTCGTGCAGTCCATGGGCATCAAGCGTACTTGACGGGAGGTGGCGCATGCATGGATGCCTGGGTGGCGCCTGCAGTCGCGGGACGGCGTTGTGGCCACGGGTGCACTCGCCGAGGCACACGAGGCGGAGGGGAAGGCCTCGCCGTGCGGGCCCTTCCCACCACCCTGCAGCTCGGTGCGTGATGCTTTCTGCTCTGGAGCCGCAATCCGGCGGCCCTCATCGAGGCGGCCACGGCAAGGCTCGTTGAGACACTGGCAGGCATGCGCGCGCTCAGGCTGACAGGGACGCGGTGGCATAGGATGCGCAGTCAGGGGATGCATTATGGCGCAGACACTGGAGCGCCTCTGTGAGTGTTCCAGTGCGCTGACAGAGTGCAAAACGCACAGTCAGCAATTCGCCCCAGTCGTCGGACCGCCGAGCGGCATGTGGACTGGCAGCAGAATGGAGTCTTTGAAGGGCAGGCCTTGTTCGAGCACTGGCTGGTTCCTCCACTAGCTAGTACGCATGTCCAGGCCTGCACCGATAGCTGTGCTCAAATTGCCCATATTGGCCATATTGGCCACATGGAGCATGAGTGACGTCGACGATCGCGAGCCGTTGTGTCTGCGGTACGTATGTTCACAGAGGGGCCTGTCTGGAGCTGTAAACGCATCACTAATCGTCAGGCAGCCGAAAGTTTTCAACATGGTTCATCCAGTGTTGTCCACAAACACGGTGTCGACGGAAAGCGGGTGCTCATGATCAACTGAGCCATGAGGGAGGCTCCAGAGCCTTGCTGACATTGACCTGGTATTTGTAATATGGTCGACGTCGCTGCTGAACGAGTAACATGCATATGGTATCTACTGAAAGACTCCTTGACATTCCATGAAATTTCAGAATGCTTCTGGATGGTGACCAGTGCAGTGGATGGCAGCTGTTGCAAGTCATGAGCAACTGCCCCAGAGCAAATACTATTAGCCCTAGGTCTGACCCAGAGCAAATAACCCTAGGCCTGACCAGAGCACGGACCGAAATGTACCACCCACGCATACACTATCGGCTCTGTACATGTGAAGCAGTGGGTAATCAGGACTCATGCTTGCGGACTCCTCGGAGGTACGGTCACAGCCTGAGGGCTACAGTGGCGGGAGCCTGGCCTGAAGGGCACTTGACCGTGGTCAATGCATGCAAGCCCAAAGGCAAAGACGCAACAAATCTTTCGCACGTCACACAGAAACATCGTCATCACATTCGAATTCATTGAGCGCTCTTCGGAAGCAATGCATGCAAGCCCAAAAGCGAGGGAATTACGGCAGAGCCGCGGCGTATCGACAGCACATACACAGGCCCAAATGTAATAGTGGTTTGGGTTCGTGTTTGGGAGCTTGGGCCAGCGGCGAAGACCTGCGCATGCGGTGCCACGGCTTCGCAGTTTGCGAGGGGTGCATTATCCACGCTGTCCTCGCGAGTTCACGCGGACCGAAATAGAACGAGATGCAGCGTTATCAGGCAGTACACAAGCATGGCTGACAGATGTGCACGGAACAACGGTCAGGGAGCGTGCACGTATAAAGAGCGCCCCTCTTCAGTGCTGTGAATATTCTGCTGTGAATATGCTGTGAATATTCTCAAGCAGCCCACTTATGAGTACCGCTTTAACATCGTTTACGATTTTTGTTGCAAGTTTTGAAGGCTGTCCGTCGAAATGACCAGGTCCAAGGTGTCGAAGGTCTTGAAGGCGCTGATGCCCAGCCCCGCCCCTCCGTGCGTGTACGACGCCGGCCTTGACGACCCCGAAGACCCCAGCGAGTACATCCAGGATGAGTACGAGGACTTCGGTGATGGATTCGGGATCATCAGAGCTGAAAAGGTGCGCCCGCGGTCGTTGTCGAGCCAGTTTGTGCCAGTGGTCAATTGCGAATTCGAATAACTTATAATTACGCCATAGGCGATACAAGCACAGCCTAGCGGTACCGCAGCACCCAACAATACTAATCGTGTGAGGCACTAGCACACAGGCAACGTAAGCTGGCAGGCAGCCCGGTGAGGCCGTGGCAACGTGCACGGCACCGCTCGACATCGGCCACGTGCACGGCAGCGTGCACGGCCGCGAATTCGAACCATCACAAGCGACGTCGACATGGATTAGACGTGCATGCAACAACGGCAGCCGACCAGCACACCACTGAATCCGTAATTTTGAACCGAGGGATTTGATATCTGTATTCCCAATGTCGCCCGCACATTTGACCCCGTTTCCAGCCTGTCGCAGCCGTGTTTGGCGTAGATATTTGAAGTACCAATTGTGCAAGATAGTTATGGCGCCTGGTTGTTGACCAGTCCCTGCGCAGAGCTTGGCGCCACCAGAGCAGTGCAGCACGCCGTCCAATACACCTAGGATGCGAAAGTCTTTGCTTGTAGTCAGGCAACGGCAGGCTGGTTCGTGAGGCTGATCCACATGTTCGCGTCAAGTACTAGTTCTGGATCTGTGGGTTTGCCCTTGTACTCTTTTGTAACTACTAGTTCTGGATCTGTAGACAGTTCCTGACACGTGGCCATGCTTTCCCGTGCTGCGTAGCGGACTAGGAAACTCACGTGGGCGCTGCCTCCACTCAGCCCAGGCATCGCCTCATCGCCGCGCTAACCAATTATTCCCCCACATTGCAAATCTTATCCCTTCGCTTGGATATTTTTCCTCTGCGTGAGCGCATGCTCATCACCTGCAAACATGCAACAGCTCCAAACACGCGCACATCTGCCTGAGTGACCCATGTGGCCACAACCAAGGCACCTCGTGCCTCCTTGTCCTTGGTCATGTAGATGGTGATGTGAGGTCATCTGTTGTATAACAGATATCCGGCGCCATACACCCAATAGGCCTGCACCCAATAGGCCTGCGCTGTATGTCCAACACGCATGCAAGCTGCGGTTAGACGAGCCCATCGCTCCAGCACACATCCTACACAAACCCCACACACCGCCCACCCAGGCCCGCACATCTTCTCAGACAATGCTCTGATGCATGCATCTCATGAATGCAGCTCCCCGATGGTACAATGCTTCTCCACTCCCGCAAGTCTGTGGCTGCTGGCGTCCCAACGCGGCTGCCAAGCTTCACTCTCGGCGACATCACGATGCATGCCAGTGGCCACCATGAGTACTTGGCCAGCATGCACAGCATGCGGCCGGCCAAGGCGCCCTCCGGGACCCCACTGGCGGGCATGCAGGACGACCGCTCCGTCGCAAACTCGGAGCGCGGCCTCTCCCGCGGCCTCTCCTCCACCAACCTCGGCTCCACCGACCTCTCCGGCGTGCTCTACCGCGGCAGCAGTGGCCGGTACCGCAGCTAGGACGTGCGCTGCAACGCCGTGGACGTGACACGCCGCCATGCATGCCGACAGCACCGTCCCAAACTAATCGTGCGATGGCTGAGCCACCTGACAAGCAGCGCGGGTGTTCACGGGTGTGATATGCGTGGTGGAGGGTGTGATGAGGGGGGCAGAGGAGCCCGAATAACTCCAGTTATGGGACGGCCCGGGCGACAGTGTCCGCATGCATGCTCTGTGTCGCAACCAGTCCGAACGCGGAGGCACGACGTGGCGTGCTGTGCGCTGTGGCCCTGCATCGATCTGGTCAGCAGGTCTGCACCCAGCGCCTGAGGCTGTGGATGGGAGATCTGCGGCGCGGCTGGCATGCATGCGATCGAGCTGGCCATCACAGGCGAGGTTGGCAGGTCACAGGCAACTCAAAAGCCGGGAGATCTACGCAGGAAGTAGAAGCAGGCAGCGCTGTAAACTTTTCGAGTTAAGGCAAGCATGTGGGGAGTGTGGGCAGAGCCAAGGCGGTTCCCATGAGGCTAGAACGGCCAATAGCGATGGAGGAAGCTGCAAGGAGCTCTCGAGGGGAAGCTGCGGCGGCGGTGTGTGTTTTGTGTTCAAGGTCAAGTGGGGCTGGGCGCGAGGTGAGCGGAAGCAGGCATTAGGCAACGAGACATGGCATGAGGCGTCGTTTGCGTGTGTAGCAGATACAGTTTAGGTCATGGTGGGAAGTTATCAGCGTGGGAGTAGCCTGGCGTGGTATGCAGATGTGCATGCAGCCTCGGAGCTGATGCGCAGATCTGGCTGCAGATGAGGGGCACGGTCTTTGCTAGAGGGTGGTGGTAGTAGGCTGTATGTGGGTGGCAGTGCTTCAGCTGGTGTGTGCGGTCTGTGCGTCTCAGCTCGTGCAGTTGATGTGGCAGAGGGTACAGGTAGGGGTGGCGCGTAGATGAGCTGCATTGGCTGAGTAGAGCTCGCGTAGGCTGCTGGAAGGTGTGGGTGTGGCCAGGGCTCGCGCACTGGATGCAGTGATGCCCTGGATGTGTCCGGGTGGAGCAAAGGGCAGAGGCAGGAGGATGGCGGGCGGCGTGTGTTGCGGGAGTAGCATGCATGATGTTGGGTTGGCAGAGGCAGTGCAGGGTGGAAGGAGGTCTTTGCGGAGGCATGGGTGGTTGTGTGCTCTGACCAAGACCAGCACTTTCCTACTGTACATGTTTTGCTTGTGAGAGGGGGGTGTGTGGACGTGGCCGCGCTCAGTCTTGCATGGCTGTGTCGTGTAACGATGGTTTTCACGTTGTGCGGCATGTGTACTTTCAAAATCACGTTGTGCGGTGTGTACTTACATCGAAGAGAGGCACGGCCACAGGTGCATCACGCCACAGTGTACAGGTCTCGAATCAGACCACCTACTCATTTATCCTCTGCATACGCCCCACCGGCGTACACTGCCGGCTCGATAGTAGTCCCTGCAATCTGTGCCCCGTGCGACATGGAATGTTCTATCACCCAGCTATTCCGTTCGCACGCCGCTGCACTGAATTCTCAGCGCCTGTGCCATCCACATCGACACAGCTCTGTTGTTCCTCCTACAAGATACTTCCTCCCGTGCGGTATGTACTGAAAGTATGTACTGTGGATGAAGTACATGTCGCTGTGGTGATACCAGCTGACGTTTTGAAAGTATTGCACCAGAACTTGATGTTGCATTCAATCGTTGGGGCACACTCGAGAGACCTCCCGAGAATGTATTTCGACCTTCGGGTCCGTTGGCAGTGGGTGTTCTGCCCGCTTACAGCTCTGGCTACAGCTCCGGTAACACTGTACCAATTTCGCGGGTGCCTATAGTAGCTACCCGGGTGTGCATCAGCCTTGGGTTGGCATCCATAGCATGGGCATGTTGCTAGCTTGTGAATTCGTGCCTATTTTCAGCCAAGAATAGATCGAGTACAGTGCGGTTGACGTTGCTATGTGTGTCAAGCTGTGGCTGGTTCGAAGCAACACAGGTATCCACCACATCCAATCCAGTTAACATCAACGGGATACAGCAGCATGACCCCGGGATTTAGAGGTGACCCTGCCGTGCAGAGTTGTGCCGCATCGTGTGGGCTGCTAGCCAGCTGCTGCGTTACTGCCAGTACTGCAATGAGCTCATTCAGTGATCTGTTCTGCTTACCCTCGTGCAAGACTGCCTCATGGGGGCACAACACGAGGTATCGTGTCAAGCGCGCAGCCTGTCAAGCACGCACCCTTTCTTGACACCCCAGAGGTACTAGTAGTACTGCCTGGAATTTCTTGGCACCCCAGAGGTACTGCCATGGTACCGCGCACTGGGCTGAGAGGATCCGGAGTGCCATGCCCATGCCAGTGCATGCTGCAAGTTCAGAATACTGCCCAAGGCGTTTGGTCAGAAGGTCAGAGCATCTGCAATTGCTCGGCACAAACATCGGCCACCGTTTCCGTGCGGATATTGGCGCAGTGGTCTCCGTGCTACTGTCAACTCTGTGACCAGATTGGTCATCAACTCCAAGTGCACATGGGGTATTGCAAATTGCGCAGGGGCATGCTGACACCACTGGTGGCAGCCTTGCTGACACCAGCCTTGCTGACACCAGCCTTGCTGACACCAGCCTTGCTGACACCAGCCTTGCTGACACCAGCCTTGCTGTAGCCTGTCATGACAACAGCCGGCCTGTAGGAGTTACTGACCTTCAGGAAGTCATGATCCTGCACTGACTGTGAAGTACCCGAGGCAGGAACGAAGGCCCATGGCAGCATCGTGAAGCGGGGTCATTCACAAGCAAGCAAATGGTTAAGTTACCTGGGAGGGCAAAGAGGATTGATGGTAGCGGCGGACATGAGCAAGACAGGAGCAGAGGGGAGCCCCACCACTTGTGTACAGGGACGACATCAGGGAGGGGAACCATATGCAGCGAAGCCAAGACTTCAGGGCAGGACAATATTCAAGACACTTGCAGGAAGGGGCTGCCGAGCACGGGCAACACAGGACAGCCCCCACAGGAATACTGCAACCGGCCGCAAGTACGATTGTTCTGCAAGGCCACGGGGGATTGGCGGCCCAGGGCACTGGCGGGGCGAGCTCGAGGAGGAACTGGAGAGGACTTCGATATCCAACGCTGCTTCTGCATGCCTGGGCGGACCCAGCATACGCCACAGAACCTTCGATCCCGGAGGAGTCCAGCAGCCGAGCCGTAAGGCAAGCACGAAACACAGGAGCGAGCAAGTTCTCAGTGTGACGCCATCTATGCCCCGGTCGAGCCTGATCTGCGGCGGGCGTGAAAGTCCGGCCTGGAGGGGACCACCCGGCCACTGAAGAGGTGGCATGCCGCGGTTACGGACGTCGCTCCGAAAGAGAAAGAGGAGGTGGGGATCAGGTACATATGTATATGGGGACAGCGTTGGGGACATGATGCACAGGCGGAAGATGCACAGGTGCACAGCGCCCTGGGGAAGCAGTATGCCAGCATGCTGCAGTGCGAATGGTTCCCGGGCAGTGTCCAATTTAGCAGACCTCCCAAAGCCAGTAAATGAGTTCTTTTGGAAATACTCTTCAGGTGTATAGCCCGGGGCTTATAAGTCCCAACAAAATGACCGCTTTGATCAACACCGGGTCCGAGTGTCCATGTCCCGCCGACTTTGCAGCAGCGTGGAGCGGAGTCTATAGAGTAGGTCCTCTGCATAGGGCGTGCCCGCTTTGAACGTTGTACAGGACATCTGTCTGCGGGTGCCAATGATAGTTAGCTCACATCCTCTCTGATGTCTTTGCGGGATAGGTGCGACACCGGGTCCAGCTGGAGAGGCTGCCGTTGTGGTCCATCCGGCCGCGGGGCACCGGCGCGCTCGAGAAGCTGCCTCTGTGCACCATCATGGGATGACTGCGCGCGCTGGAGCCAGTACTAGTGGTCACTGGATCCAAGGCCGGGTCAGGTTGCCGTGCCCATGACGTCTGGTGAAGTCCCAGCAGGTAGATGAGCTAACTATGTATACGCCATCTATGCAATACATCGAAGAGAGGCAGGCTCATCTATACATAGCTCTATATATAGCTCTATATAACAATATATAGCTCATCTTCAAAGCGCGCCAGGGTGGCGGCACACATATGCATGCGCAGATCCACGATCAGCCCCGGCAGCCACGCACGCATACAGCATCTGACATTTTCTATGCGGCAGTACTCAGGTATCGACAGCTGCACCTTCAGGTGAGTGTGGCTGCCCGCCCGCTGGACGCTGCAATCTCAGGAGGAAGCCGTATGCGAGGCATGCGCACACACCCCATTGGTACCCATTGGTACCCATTGGTACACGGAGCTGCCTGGTCAATGGTGGCGTCCATGGAGGTGCAGCGCCTGTGCAGGCACTACCGTCTCATGGAACATGGCATAGATACAGTATGCACGCGTACGGGCGCGCCGTCGCATCGCCGCTGACGCAGAACCGGCATCCACTTGTGCGTTGCTACTTGTAGTACCCAGCCCTGCAGGGTTGCCGCCGCTGCTCCCTGTACATGATAAGCGACCCTGGCAAGAATCACAATGCGAGGTGCGATCTTGTAACCATGGCACGGTTTGTTCCAGCACTTGCTACGTCTATTTTCGTCTATGGGCCGTAGACAGTTGCAGTCCAGCAATTGCAACAGCTTGCCCCCGTGCGGACGAAGCTCGCTTGCACAAGCATGCCAAGCATCCCTGCAGAACATCTGAAGGGCAGGAATGAAATGTTTCCAGTGCACACGGCCCTCTGTTCCCTGATATCGACGGTGATGTACGAAGCACGGATCCAGTATTTTACATCAGCCAAGGCTGCACCACCTGCGCCATGACTTCCTGGACTGCATGAAGTCTCTCTGATCACGTGAAGCCTGCCTCCGCATGGAGAGGCTACAAGCTGGTGGAGCCTGCCTCTGCATAGAGAGCCTACAAGTTGCCCAGGAGGAGCCTTGGCGGCTTCCTGTGCACAACTGAAAGCCCAGTCATACGCAGATTTTGAAACAGATTTTAAAACAGATTGTAAAACGTGGAAGGCTGACTAGAGAGCTGAATAGACCGAGAAGGAGCTGCAGACGAGCCAGCAGCCCTGCAGACAGATACGAGCAGCCCTGCTGCCACTGCATCAGGCTCCTGGCATGGCCTTTGCCATTGCACCAGCGTACTGGCATGGCCTTTGCTGGTGCGTACTAAACCTGCCTCTGGTCCCAGGAACCACATCCTGTCCCGATGTGCAGCCTGTCATTGCTATCATGTGGCTGTCATGTGGTATCACGTGTCAGCTGTACCCTGTGCCATGTGCTTAGAAAACATGACTGAGCCTGGTGGCCTCGCAGAGCACAGATAAGTGGCTACCAGGGGTATTCTCAAACAGCCAGAAGGCTACGACCCACCAATGAGAACTGATACTGGACATGAAAGATCTGAGGGTCCTCCAGTGTGATGCGGACTATGAAGCAGCTTCAACGTGACTCCGACCTTATGTCCAGCACCTGACATGCACCTGGCAGCCACTAAGGCTGCAGCTGTTCTGTTCGGTGGCAGCCACTCGCACACACACAGCACGCAGCACACGGCGATGTCCTGCACACGTGTGTGGGAGATCGCGGAGCGTGGAGTGCACGCACCTGCTGCTGTGCTGCGCACCTGCTGCTGTGCTGCGCACCTGCTGCTGTGCTGCGCACCTGCAGAGGATGAGCCCTCAGTGCGTTTCTTGCATCGTGTTGCTAGTGCAATACATGGGCAAGAATGTGCAATGGGCAGGCGGTGGCGCATGCATGGACGCGCCCAGGTGGTCCCTGCAGTCGCAGAGCGGCGCTGTGGCCACGGGGTGCACTCGCTGAGTCACACTCGCCCGGGCTAAAGGACCCCCTGTCCGAGGCCCTTCCCACTACTACTCCCCCCCTGACCACTCGCTGCCTGGTGCTCTCTGCTCCGGAATGGCAACATGGCCTTAGTCGAGGCGGCCAAAGGCAGACATGTTGAGACACTGGCAAGCACGGCAGGAGGATCCGTGGGGGACGGTTACGGAGAGCAACTTGCAGTCGGGGGATGTGTAATGGCGCATACACTGGAGCGCCTTTGCGCTCGCTGCTGATCACTAACAGAGTACTAACACACTCCCAGCGCGCGCTCGAAGGGCAGGCATGGTTTGAGAATCCGTTGCTTCAGCGATGCAAAGCCCTGCACCGATGGCTGTGCTCGAACGGAGCGTGAGTGATACGCCGTTCTGTGTGATCGATCCGCACATTAGGAATCCCATACCAAATGCTTGGCCGAGGCGCAAAACTGTTGTGGAGAACTGCCACAGCGTATGGTAGCCAGGGGTTGGGACCAGAGGGGACTGTCTCTGCTGGAATTGCATCACTAATCGGCAGAAGATACTTCAGCAAAAAAAACTTGGTCACATGGGTTTGGTGGCGTGGTCAGCAAACAATGCACATGTTGGCATGAATCACGTGCACTTGCTCATTGACCACCAGACGGAGCCACGAGGGAGACTCCAGAGCCGGCTTTTCGTTGGCCAGGTATGTGTCATATGTTGGTTACTGAAAGACTCCCTGAAATTCCATGCAAGTGAGAATGCTCCCAGATGGTGACCAGTGCAGTGGTTAGCAGCTGTTGCAAGTCATGAGCCACTGCTCCAGCGCACATAGCCCTGAAAAGACACGGGGCCCCCGCTATTACTAGCCTTATCCACTAGCAAAAAGTGATGAGGACACCTGCTTGGGGAGGTGCGGTCTGAGAGGCGGTGGCTGGAGGATGGTGTGAGAGGAGGACAGTGGTCGATGCATGCAAGCCCAAAGGCGTGGGAATTACGGCACAACCGCAGTGGATAGAGCAGTTGTAATCGCGCTTTCCATGTTCTGTTGGAAGCCTGGACCAGCGGCGCAGACCTGTGGCGACGCGTTCGCAGTTTGCGGGGGGGCTGCGCTATCCATGTTGTGCTCGCGAGTTCACGGGGACAGATCCGGAGCGAGATCCAGCATGAGCAGGTAGCATATAAGCAGGTCTGCTGGATGTGCACTGCGTAACTGTAAGCGAGCATGCACGTATAAAAAGTACCTCATTCCAGTCTAGCCACGTCGACTTGATACAAAAGCATAGTCAAGCACACCTGCAAATACCACTTAAACATCAACCTTGACGAGTTCTGTTGCAAGTTTTGAAGGCAGCCCATCGAAATGTCCAGGTCTAAGGTGGCGAAGGTCTTCAAGGCGCTGATGCCCAGTCGTGCCTCTCCGTGCGTGTACGACGACGGCCTTGACGACCCCGAAGACCCCAGCGAGTACCTCCAGGAACAATATCAGAATGAAACCGTCGGGGATGCAGTCGGCATTCTCAGAGCTGAAAAGGTGCGACCTCTGTAGGGCGAGCCGAAGCTGTGGCAGTGTTCAAATGACTCGAGCCATATGCGATACAAGCATATACTCGCGTCACAGCAGCTTCCAACAATCTTGTGACGGACTGGGTCACAGGCAACGCAAGTTGGCAGGCAGGCCGGTGTGGCCGTGGCCACGGCAGCCAACCCTCACGCGGGACATGAACGTCGACGTGCATGCAACACGCGGCAGCCAATCAGCACACGAGCGATCACTATGATGTTAACTAGACCATATGTATTCTCGATGTCGCTCGAACCTGTGACGCCGTCCCCTGCCTGGCACGGCCGCTTGGATACCTATTGCAGCTTGCGCCAAGATACGTATGGCGCGCGTTGGAAACCAGCGCCAAAAATGCGCCAAGCACAGCCTCGAGCACAGAGTTTGGCGCCGCCAAATCTCGACAGAAGGTCGCCAACTGCGACTAGGAAACAAAGTTCTCTGCTCGTAGACAATCAAAGCGAGCCTGGTGACCTTGATGCATATGCGCGCCTCAAGATTTTTGGCACTTCCTGACACGTGGCCATGCTTTCCCGTGCTACGTGGCGAACTGGGAAACCCACGTGGGCGCTGCCTCCGCTCAGCCCACGCATCGCCACACTGCCGCCCTAACCAATCATTGGCCCACGATATCTTATCCCAGGTCCAGGTTGCCTTGCCACCGCGTGAGTGCATCACCTGCAAACATGCAACAAACATTCACATGTCGTTCTCGGGTGCCCAGTGCCCGGCGTGATACCCAAGAAAAATTTTCCCCCTGAGTCACCCATGTGGCCACACAAACGAGGTACCTAGTGCCGTCCTGTCCTTCAACGACAAAAATTTTAAAATTTTTGAATGTCAATGTGAGGTAGTCTGTTAAGAACTGCAGTAGCTGGATGCCCAGCATGCATACAAGCTGTTTTGAGATTAGTTTAATTTGGACGTTGTGTGTTGATGTTGAGGATGATTGATTGGGTGGTCTGTTTCGAGACCCGAGACCCGCTCGTGCCTTCGTTGTAACTACATGCATGCAAGCTGCATGCAAGCTGTGGGTACATTGTGCCCTTCAGCACACATCCTACCCCAACAACACTCACCCCCTGCCTCTTGTCTCACGCATTCATCCCATGCATGCAGCTCCCCGACGGTACAACGCTCCTCCACTCCCGAAGCATCAAGTCCGAGTCCGTTGGCCTCTCAACGCGGAGGTCAAGTCTCACCCTCGGCGACATCACGATGCATGCTAGTGGCCACCATGAGTACTTGGCCACGATGCACGGCATGCGGCCTTCCAGGACCCCCTTTGGCGCCCCGCTGGCAGGCATGCAGGACGACCGCTCCGTCGCAAACTCAGAGCGCATCGGCTCCACCAACCTCGGCTCCACCAACCTCGGCTCCACCAACCTCGGCTCCACCAACCTCGGCTCCACCAACCTCGGCTCCACCGACCTCTCCGGCCTGATGTACCGCGGCAGCAGCGACCGGTACCGCAGCTAGGATGCGCGCCGCGAGCGTCATGGACGTGACACGCCGTCGCCGATGCCAACGGCGCCGTCCCAAACCACTTTGTCGGTTTTCAACTCAGGCAACTGGCAGGCGGCGTGGGTGATTATGGATGTGAGTGCTAGAAGGGGGGCTCGGGGAGCCCGGGCGCAGCAGTTCCTGCATGCAGGCTGTCCGTCGCAGGGCCATGACGCGGCGTGCTGTGCGCTGTGGCCGTGCATCTGGTCAGCAAGCCTGAGCCCATCCGCTGACACTGCTCATAGGAGCGCAGCCTTGCGGGTCTTGCTGAGTAGCTGAGTAGGTGGCGCGGGGGCCAATGAGGCCCGGCTGTCATGCATGCTGCCGCATTCGCCTTTTGGCAAAGTATACGTAGGCAGGTCACGGGAGACTGTGGGGCCTGGGAGACCCAGAGGGAAGTAGAAGCAGGCAGCAGTGTTTAATGTTGAGTTCAGGCGAGCATGTGGAGAGCGCGGGCGCTGAGTGGTTTTGATGTGTCTTCATGCATGCACATATGTGCGGCAAACCATGTGGGCGCAGCGTAGTTTTGATGTGTCTTCATGTGCGGCAAACCATGTGGGCGCAGCGTAGTTTTGATGTGTCTTGAATCTATGTCTGGCTGTGCTGGTGGAGCAGTGCTGGATGACAGCGATGGTGGAATCTAGTGGAGGCAGCTGCAACGAGGTGCAGCTGCAGTGGTTTGTGTTTTGGGTTCTAGGCCAAGTGGGGCTTGGTGCGATGTGAGAGGAAGCAGGGATGTAGCAACGAGACATGGCATGAGGTGTAGTGGGGGGTGACAGCTGTACACTCACTGCGAGGTTATGTATGTACTGTTGAGCGTAGTGGGAGCAGAGTGGGGGGATGCGCAAGCAGACTCGGAGGTTAAGCCCAGAGGCGGCTGTACAAGGGTGGCAGTGGCTGCTGATAGAGGGTAGTGGTGGTGGGCTGTACATGGGTGGTAGTGCTTCAGCTTGTGTGTTGCGGCTTGTGTGTTGCAGCTTGTGCAGATTGTGTGGCAGAGGGTACAGGTAGGGGTGTTCTGGGTAGGCCTGGTGGAGTAGGCTGTTGGAAGGTGTGGCTGTTGCCAGGGCTCCCGCACTGGATGCAGTGATGCCTTCCATGGGCCCAGGTGGAGCAAAGGGCAGTGGCAGGAGGATGGCTTGCAGCGTGTGTTGCAGAAGTTTTTGGGTTGGCAGGGGGGGTGCAGGGTGGAAGGACGGCTCTGTGGAGGTGGGCGTGTTTTTTGTGTTGTGGACGAGACCGGCAGCGTGCTTATGTGTGCTGCTTGTGCGAGTGTTCTGGCTGCTTGTGAGAGGTGGATGTGTGCACACAGCCATGCATGCCGTGCATGGCTGTGCCGTGTAACGATGGTTTTCAAGTTGCGCTGTATGCACTGAAAGTATGTGCTGTGGTTGTAGCCCATGGTGCCGTGGTGAAATCGGCTAACGTTTTGAAACTGTAGCACCAGAGTTTGACTCTGCAACAAACTGATGGGCCACGATAGCCCACTCCCGAGGTAATTCATGAATCCGGGTCGGCTGCGGGTGGCCTGCCCGGTTACAGCTCTGGTTACGCACCAACAGCAACGGGATACAACAACAGGACACCGGGATGTAGAGGTGGCCCTGGAGTGGATGGCTGCAGAGGTATGCTGCATCACATAGGCAGCTAGCCGGCTGCTGCATTACTGCCAGTACTGCAGTGAGCTCCTTCAAAGATCTCTTCTGCTTACGCTCGTGCAAGAATGCCAGCAAGGGCGCCCACAAACGCAGCATGTCAGTCATGCAACCAGAATCGTGCAAGGCGCCAAGAGGTACTGGCAGGGGGCTGCACTCGGCTGAGAGGTTTGACATGCATGTGCTCGAGCTCCTAGGTGTCGTCAGGTCCAGAACACTGCCAACATTTCGGTCGGAAGGGGGGCTGTATGCTCTTGTCAAGCGCAGGACCTACCTGGATGGGGCCAAACAATCATCGGCCACAGTTCCCCGGAGGATGGATGTGCGGGCACAGTGGTCTCCATGCTTCTATATATATCAATGCTGTCAGCGGATTGGTCATCGTTCCCCCTGCAGGTTGTGGCCAGCGCTGCGGCATGGCGGCAATGGCCGTAAAGACAGATAATTTTTTTATGAAAAAAGATCTAAGGATCGAGAATCACGCTAGACCCAGACGGGCATCGGCCACAGCACACCTGCAAGTAGGGGC
>JAUMHO010004721.1:0-14989 GCA_032360965.1 Ulva armoricana | reverse complement strand
CCCATCATCGTCCACGCACAGCCGCCGAAACGCGCCAGCGGCCGGCCCGAGCGTGCCGGCGATGCTGATGTCGTCCACGTACGATACCAGCGGCGCCTTCTCACAGGCAGCGTCCACTCGCTCGAGCACCGGTTGCAGTGTGAGCGCAAACAGCAGCGGCCCCAGAGGGTCACCCTGCCGCACTTGGCCCACGCAGAACCAGACACCACTGCCCCCTGGAACACGAAACACTGCCAAAACATTGTTTCCAACGCGAACGTTGGTCTCCTTGCGCATTGCTTTTGCATCCATTAAAAGCTTCACCTTTCTGTCTTTCGACTCCACAAAACGTTGTATCAGATTCCGCTGGTCACCCGTTGTCCCACTGCTGCAGCAAACACTGGCGACCTGTGAAAATGACACATACCCACCCTCGGTCCCTGTACTGACACATGCCCCCTTTGCCTGTGTCAGCACTGTGCAACGGCTGTGCACCTCGGCGCGCTCTTGTGGCAAAGCGCTGTGAATATTTTATCTGAGTGCTGCACCGATGTCATCAATCGCGGCTGCCATCTCAGACTACCCTGTCTGACCCAGCTGACAGTGTGACCATTGCTCCATATCTGATCTTGTCGGAAGAGCAGTGCAATTGCTCTTGGCCGCTGCAGTCACCCAAGAATGCCTTACATGCGCCTCCTACATCCAATCGCATAGCCTCTGTGCTTATATTCATTAACGTGGTGGCGGCTAACTGCAAGTATGACATTCCAGTATTGTGTACAAAATGGACACTTAGACGTCACTAGGCAAACTGCTGACAGCGCAGTCACACTGAGGGGGCGCGACTTGTAAACCTGCACACAGTACCAAACTGTGGCACACTGCGCCGAGTTGGAGAAGACAGGCAAAGGAGAAGTCAGGCCATGGTCGACCGTACCTTCAAGGATGCCATCTCTTCAGTACGTCTGCTGTTTTGCGAGCTATCGGATCCGTCGACATGTACTGGACACACCCTGTCAACCCAGACCGCACACCAGCTTACACAACCGTACAACACAACCGTACAACACAACCACGACGGCAAGGAGTGCCGGAGCTGCTGGCTTAAGGAAGCCGGTTAGTATCAGTTTCCCATGCTTGTCCCTCAGATGATATGCCTGCACAAGTTGGTTCTATAGCTTCAAAATGCGAATTTGTCAGGTAACACATGTCTCGGTCAATGTGCTGCTATCACATTACTACTAGTACTACTAGTAGGCAGTCTTACCAGCAGCCTAGCAGTATGGGTCCACTCGCACGAGAGCCAAATGAACAAGCCTGTGACTGTGCAGCGCTGCAGTGCATATGGTAGCCCTGGATATGGCACTGACCACTGATTAGCAAGGACACGCTGCAAGATTCCTGGCAACGAGCTGACCTGCTTGGAAGCGGTATGCACAGCTGCCAGCAAACCTTGAGTCACACTTACTGGCCGATGAAGCCTGGGCACAAGCATGGCAGCAGTGTGCTCCCATGCTGCAACATCCACGGGGGACGGTAGTGGTTCAGGATTTGCTTCAATCAAGCCATCTTTATTCCTTACTTTGACAGCGCCAAGCAACATCTGACCCGACGCTTTGCACAATCCTCGAACGATCCCACGAGAGATCGCTCGAGCGCCGCATGGGGCAAAGCATTGTCAGCTCCGTAAAAGCAGACTTGGCGATCGGCTGCGTTGGCTGCCTTGATGATTCTATGAAGCATGGTGGCATCATCTGAAACCTTCATGTCTCCACGAGTAGGAACAGCAGCGGTGAAGACGTGCCTGCCACCGTGGACTGGATCAAATACAATCCACAAACACAACAGGGATGCGGGCCGATCTTCATACAAAGCGTCGACAAAAGCAATTGTCTCCTTGGACTCGTTGCCAACCAGCTCTTCTTTCACAGTGTGAGACCGCCTCACAAGTACAAGGCCATCAGTCTGAACAACATATTGAGCGCCTTCAGTATTCTTCTCTCGCACACACCGGTTTGCAAGACCTGCAATTTCATGACCCCCGGTGTGAGGCACACTATCAATCATCTGGGTAACTGCCACTTCATCATGGCAGACATGAAGCGCTTACTTCCCAAAGAGTAGGGGCATGTACATGTGTTTGAAGGTTTCCATTGGCTGTATGCCAAAAGAAGGCTCAATCACGTCTTCAGCTCTTCGCTTCAACGTGTAAAGGCCGGATAGGGCAGCAACTGTATTGACCGAGAGGAGGCCATGCAAGCTGAAGGCTTGCTTTTGGCTGGTGGCCGCTGCTATGCCTATAACAGTGTCTGATATACCGGGAGGATAACGGCGGCCGTGCATAGCCGCCCCCTTGCGCGAAACATTGTCCATGTGCATCTGTTGCTGTGCCAGGAAGTTCTTGGTGACATCGCGAGACTTGAGAAGGAGAGCTGTCTTTTTGAAAAAGCGAACAAGATCTGGAGCAAACAGGGTCAGGCTGCTCTTCTGATGCTCCCGAATTTCTGACCTTAACCGTCTATTGCCGGCAGCGCGAGAATGCCGCAGGCACTGCCGATACTTTGACAATGGAATGTGCGATATTTTGGATGCCCTCCGCCCCTCCGCCCCTCCGCCTCTGCCTATCTGCCGCACACCCTTTGCCGATGTGCCTCGCTGCCTCGCTGCCCCTCTGCTTCCCTGCCTCTTCGCCCTTCACCTCTCTTCCTCTCTGCCTGTCCACTTTCCAGCCCCCCCGCCTCTACACCTTCCCGCCTCCCCGCCTCCCCGCCTCTCCGGCATTCCAACCAACCGGCCCTCCTGCCTACATCCCTCCAGCGCTCCAACCTTCCAAACCCCCACCGTCCAGCCCCCCAGTCCTCTGGCTCACTCGGAACCAGCCGGGGGGCGAGCCATTTATGGCCATCTTTCCATTGGGGAAGCATCCTTCGCGCTCTCTGGGTGAACGTGGTTAGAGGTGGAGTGCCAGCCCCCCTCCAAGCCCCAGCCATCTCTGTTCGCGGGCACCCCGGGGGAGGGGGTACCGCGTGCTCGCCTTTGCCGTCATGGGTGGTTGCCCGTGTTGTGCTTGTGTGGCGACGGTGGGGTGTGCATTCAGGCTCGTGAGACATGGCCCTCTGTGCAAGGTCTTGCCGACAGTCCAGGCGACCTAGATGAGTGGGCAGGACGCAGACCGAGGCCGGCTGATTAGACCTTGAAGGTGGCAGCCCTGCAACGGGCGCTCTTCCATGCAGATGCAGGCATTCGTGCAGCTGCCCTCTTCGCAACACTCGAGACAGAGGCGAATGGGTTCTCGTCGCAGATGCAGTCTACGGCTCTTGCAGACCTTGCCCGCTTACGCAGATGCGCCGGCTCGCCGGCGTCGGCATGGCTCATGGCCAGACCGGGTCCGGTGGAGATCACAGTTGTGCAGTGCTGCATCAGCGCACGACTATGCCTCGGCGAGGATCTCTTCGCGGGTCAAGACAGAGACGGTGCGTGCGCGTGGGGCCGATCACTGGCGGCCGGTGGAACCCACTCTCTTATATCCGACGTATTCCGGGACACGGTGGTGGCCCACCGCAACATGATGGCGGAAGCCTGGCTCCGGATTGCCGGCCGCGATCCGCCGAGAGACTGATACCAGAGTAGTTGTGGTATGTGTGATAGTGCCCGCTGCAATCGAGCGTAAGTCGCAGGAGAGTGAAAGTGCGCTAAATTGAAGAGTACTACTACTACTACTAGTAGTCCTGCACTCTAGTCTTGAAACTAGTCCTGAAAGTGAGTTGTTGACCTGTGTTGAGATTGGTTAGATGTGGACAATGTACGAGGATGAATGATAGGTTGGTCTGATTCGATACCTGTACATTTTTGCGCCATGCGCTTGTGCCCGTGCATCTCTTCGTTGTACCTACATATCTGCTATAGAGCTCGCGAGATCTTCTTGTTTGCTTTCTTTTGTTTTTAGGGTACATATCCACGACCCGCGACCGCACGGACGACCGGCAATCTCCTTGAGCAGCCACATTCATAGCTGCGTGGGGGTGGATAATGTATGTTGGTTGCCGCCCACGGTTGGGCTGACCCCGAAAAGTTGATACAGGGATTTTGGGGTTCGGACCTGAAAAATGTTTGGGGAATTCTTTTAATATTTTTATATAAAAATTTTGTTTCTGCGATCACAGGTCCAGCGCTGTCGTAGGCAGGTTAGTTGAACGCTAAAGTCAAAGACACCTGCCTGGTTGATACGTTTCTCGGGCCGACAAGCATCTCGATCCAATGCACTACTGGATTCTTTGGACATGCGTTTGCCTTCCTTTGGTTGTTGCCAAGACATGTGGCTTGCACTCGTGGGCACGCTTGTTCTTGGTATACCATCCACAATACTGACACACAACGCCGTACTTACGATTCGAGCTTGTCGCAACGGACCTTGTGGTCTCTCGTATGGATCGGCGTGGTAATACGCGGCCCATGCATACAAGGATACAGGGTGCACGGCGGCGACGGCTGAGTGGACCAACTTCAAGCGGACGTGGTTTCAGAAGTAAGGGCCCGATCATGCGGCGTTCCGGTTTGGGCCATTTGCAGTGGATTCGTGCGGGTACTTGGGCAAGGATGCCGTGGAGGAGGCCGTGGGGCAAGGAGGCCGTGGCCAAGGAGGCCGTGCGGTTCTTGACCCGGGGGGGGGGGGGGGTTGTGGCAGTTCAGAGAGAAAATGCCAAGATGTACCGCAAGAGTGGGCTCGTGATCTCCCGGAAGCAGGGCAGGCACTACGTAGTGGCGATAACCACATCCCGTTACAGTGTGTGTTGTGGTACACCGTCGCAACTGTATTTGCAATACACGTCATAATACATACAGGCCAGGGAACACTTTGGTGTGTACAGACACCGGCGACGTTGAGGCGGTTTCAACCGGACGGAAATACCCTGGGATACCACGCCAGACGGGCGGGCAAAGTTGCGGCACCACAGGGTGGTCGCTGGCTGCATGCTGCTGTACGGACCCTATAGAGCATTGCTGTCATTGCCGGCATATCATGGCACTCACGACACCGAACGGTGTGCCGTTGAGTCGCTAGACTTGTGAATGTTAATCTCACAGGATTGCCTGGTGTGCGACCATAGGATGTCATTGCCGTAACAGCCTCGTCTGTGTCTGACCTGCTGCTAGCATCGACAGCGGGGGTGCCCTTACCGTGGAGCTAGGTTGTGCATGTTGCGGTACCACAGGACGAGACGGCATGCGTGGTAACAGACTTGCAGCAGTCGCATCGTCGATGTATGCATGCACGGTGAAGATATGACGTCTTCCACCAGAGCTCTTCTGTATAGCAATAGATTCGCTATTGAACTCAGACACATTGCACAAACAGGTTGCGGGAATCACATGCCAAACAAACTGTGAAACACCTGGTGGTGCAGCGACACCATGCTAAAGGATACGGACAATTGGTTCACAGTTCCTTGCAGGGGATGAGTGGTTCTCACCATACTCGCTCCTACGCAGCAACTCACCAGTGCCAGCTGCTCAAATGCCAATCCTACAACAGCTCCGGCATCACGCCACCAACTCGTGTAGCCGCTCAAGTGCCTAGATGCCACGGCAGCTCACAACACATAGGCAGCACACGCACATCTCCATTTCACTTGCTGACACTCATGCTGTGTGTGGAATCCCACAGTTACATGTACACACCAATGATAACCAGTGGTGAAGCTATGAATCTTCAAAGTGAGGCATGTACACAGTGAGCCACCTTCAAAGTCACTGCCCATGGGAAAATCAGTGTCCTGTCAGTGATGACTGATCACCATCTACGCTGTGCTATGTGCCCTATGTGGCAGATGGTGGCGTCCCTGATCTGGATTGGGCACTGGGAGCTGACTTTTCAGGGCAACGCCTCCAACACCAGTCCCAACAGGCTTGTCAGTGAGAGGCGCCTGTTCTCTGAGGAGACACCGGCGCTTGCCGAGCGTTGCAAAGCTGTGCCGCATCCAGCCAGACTCACTGCCAAACTGTCCCGTACAAAGGGGCCGATTGTGCAGGGCAATGGGCAGGGCGGCCGGGTCCCCAGGGGGTCACAGGTCGGACGTGCAGGGACCCGCCAGCTTTGAGCGTGGTGTTGAAGTTGCGGATGAGGAGAAGATGGGGTTGCTGCTGTGTTGGAAGCCATAGGGCATGTCGTCAGCACCGATGATGGCATGGCTCATGTGGGTGGCACTGGGCAGAGCAAACTCCTGCACGGACGGCTTGTACGATGACACACAGAGAGCCACAACTAAAAACTGGTGATGGTCCATCCTTGAAAGCACAACAGACATGCAACATTGCTTGTGCGACTCCTACAGGCATGAACCATCCTGGCCAGAGGCTGTCCCTTGCACTTGTTTCTCTTGCACAGATGCACAGCAAGGGACACGGAACGGGAGGGACCACACCGACTGCAAAGCTGACGGGACAATCAGGCAGTCTGGACGAACATTGCAAACAGAGGGGTACAATGCTCCCTGGTGCCCAGGGAAGACTGGGCTGTCCCTCACAGTCGGCTAGGTATGGAACAACCACGACCCCGATACTGTGCTAGTCAGAACACCGCACATGTTTTCCCACTGGCTGAAATCAGGCATTGCTACTCTGGCCGCCTTTCTAGGCGCCTGGAGGATCCCGCGGGCGACAGGCTTGATTGCGCCGCCGCGTTCGTTTGTCTGCTGTGCATGCTCTGCTCCCATGCCATGACAAGTGTTCACAGCGTGAGCGCCAGGATCGCTCGCGACTTCGGTGCATCTGCTCCAAATTTTTACGCAAACTGAGAGGAACGCATTCGATGCCTCGCCACATGTGCACAGGGTCCCACGGGAAACTAGCATAAACTAGCATAGCAGCGAACAAGCGTGCGCGCAGGCGGTGACAACGAGCCAGAGTGACCAACACTGCACCCGAATTCTCCTAGGGCAGAAACAATGGTCCAGGTCGGGTGCCACGGCACGATTGCGTGACAGTCAATCAGCGGAGACGAGCGTCCCAGGTGGGCCTGAGGCGGCGGCAGTGCACGCGAAGCAGACGCAGATTCCTCAGCAACCCGATTCCGTGATTTGACACCATAATTAGCAGGGTCGTCACACCTGAGTTTCTACCACCAAGACCTGAACATTTTCATGTCCGCATGGTAGCGCCATCACGACAATTGCCTAGCACGACTGCCGTTGGCCAACCGCGTGAACACCCTGACACCCCCTAGAAGTCGAAGATAAGGATCCGGAGCTTCCTCCAGGCACGTCGGCGCCCAGCGTGAGCGCAGATCTGGCCGCCCGGCGAAGCGCGCCCCGCGGAGCGGGCAGCTGTGCCCGCGGGCGTATGCATGCAGGACCGGCAGCTCCGGATGAAATAAAAACAGCGCAGTGGTCTAGGCAGCAAGAGGCGCCATGGAAGTGCCTCAGATCTGCAGAGCATGGGGAGGCGCACCAGCTGCAGCTGCCTCCTCTTCCTCCTTTTCCGCATGATCCATACTCCCAGAAAAACAACTGCTGAAACAGCCAAGACCAGCCCACCCCCGACGATTCCCCCCACCGCCGCCGCCCCCAGGCCACCCCCTCCACCCCCTCCCTGCGGTGCTGGTGCCCCCCCTGCCCCTGCCGGAGGCGGCAGAGACGGCGGAGCTGCCGGGATGGTTGCGTCGCAGTGCAAGAAGCACAGTCCCGTCGGCTTCACAACACACTGCATCCCCCTGCTGCTGCACTCCTTGTGGAAGTAGGTCAAACAGCACCGCCCAGCATGCACAGCACACGCGTCAGCCTCGGTCGTCGCGGTGCGATCGCAGGCACCGCCCGGATCGCATGGCCCCAGCTGCGCACTCACGCCACACACAACCCCTGTCGACGCGTCAGGGCAGCCCGCCGTTGTGGCGAGGTTTGGGTCTACGGCGGCGAGGGAATCAAGCGCCGCCACGGCCGCCTTGGCGCAGTGCGGCGTCGATCCGGGCACCGACGTTACGAGGGCAGGGGGGGGGTCATCCGGTAGCGCGCACGACTGGTGACACAGGCCGTTGCTGACTGTGCGGCATACCCCAGCCCCTTCACACTCTCGGTGGTAGAAGCTCACGCAGCACTCTGGCTTAGCTCCCGCCACACCGCAGGCATCTGCTCTGGAGGTGTTGCTACGCGCGCAGTCGGGGTGCGTCTTGCACTTCTCGCTGAGGCCGGAGGCTTCACAAACCTGGCCGTGTGTGGCTGAGGTGCACCCGGCTGTGGTGGTGATGGTGGAGTTGAGCTGCAAGAGTGCGAGCAGGCTGGCCTCGGCAGCGGCTTTGCAGTCAGGGGTGCCGCTGGCAGCGGAGGCTGGCATGCAAGAGGCTGCCAGCACCGCGAATGGCAGCAGCTGTGGGGCCATGTCCTTGAACCCCCACGCCGTGTAGCCCTGCCTACATTTGTTGGCACAACATTGCGGCGCCGAGCTGATCAGAGTGGGAGTGCGTCGTAGCGTTGTCGCTCAGCTTGGGAGAACAGATCATGTGCAAACAGCATGAATGGGGTGAAAAGAACAACAATAAAAATAAAGACATCAGTCATCACGCCAAACCCAAACAGGCATCGGCCACAGCTCCCCTGCCGGTAGAAGCGGACAAGTGTGAGACGGGCGTAGAAGGAGGCACCGCCACAGATGCGGCATCAGGTAGGGGCGCCACACTGTGGAGCCACAACTTCAGGGCAGACCATTCAAGCAAACACAGACCGCGCAACACCAGTGCAGGACGAGGGTGCCGCGTGCACGCAACACACGAGACACCCAAAAGGAACGAAGCAACGAAACGCAGGCAGTGATGCTTTACAACGCCAGGGGGGGGACGGCCCAGGGCACCGGCGGAGTCAAAGATGAATGGGACAAGACATGCCGATGCAACGTCCACAGAGACAGATTCATCAGGAGAAACAGCATGCAACAACGCTTCTGCCTGGGTGCACCCAGCTCAAGCCACGGTGTCATGAGCTTACAAAGACCTTGAACCAGAATGGTTCCAGGAGGGTATAGGCATGTGTTAACCAATGAATGAGTATATCTGTGGGGCAGTAGTAGACTCAGGGGAGCCATCAGCGTCACTACAAGGTCCTCACGGAGGATGCCAACGTTAACAACGGAGCTGCTGCCTGACAATAGACAGAAGGACACTGGGAGAGCAAGTTCTCAATGTGACGCCATCTATGTTCCTGTCGAGCCTGATCTGCAGGAGCCGAGCCAAAGTCCGGGCTGGGGGGGAATACACGGCCCTCGCAGAGGCAGCATGTCGCAGTAATGGCCGTCGACCCAAGCGCTATTAGGTGATCATTAGGTAAATATGAGGAGCGCAGGGACATAATTGGGTGTGGGGTTACCAATTACGTGGCCTACTCTGAATTACGGGCGTAATGTAACGTATTAATGACTAATAAATGACGTACGCGTAATTTATGATACAAAATTTGTGCGCTCGCTTCGCTCGCGACTGACCCGACCGCACCGAAAGCGACTGCCCAAAGATACGATCAACACGGAACTCCTACGTTGCAAAAATCACTGCCAACAATGGATGTTACGGCATATACACTTTCTCGTGTTACGTACCGCCTAGGCAGGCCTGTCACTTCCCTATCACACCATGGGGCGCGAAAAAGGCGTTACATGGCGCACGTTATCTTCTGCACACTCATTTTTGGGCATAACGTAACACGTAATCAGGCTCTACGTAACGTACGCACGCAACGTCCCCGGTAACCCACCCTAATTGGGTGGACGACAGCGGAAGACGCACAAGTGCAAAGTGACCCCATATCCATGTCCCCCCTCGACTGTCTGTAAAGCCACAAGAAGCCTACCATGCATGCAATGTGTAGGTTGCACCAGCCCTCTGTCGGCGACTGCTAACCATCTCAAACCCTGTCTCAAACCCTGTCTCAAACCCTGTCTGATTTCCTTGCGGAACAGGTGCGATAGGGGATCCAGCGGCTGACGCTGGTCATCAGCCGCGCACGCTCATGCTGGAGGATTCGCCGCCGTGTAGTCCCTGACCGCGGACTCCGCTATGATGCTGCTCCCTTGAATTCCGGTGACGACGCGGCTGTTAGTTCATTCACAAAGTCATGCGTGAAGGGGTCGTGATGTACATGAGCCGATGCCTGATCGGCCCTTGTAGAGACACGCATCGTGTGGCACATGCTATGCGGCAGTAATCGTGTGCCGGCAGTTATTCAAGGCAACTGAACATGACTGCCCGATTGATACTGCGAAAATGTAGTGCCCGAAGCATCGGCCCGCAAACCACTGATAAGTTTTGCCGCCGTTCAATGACGGCGTCCATGGAAGTGCAGCGCGTGTCCGGGCCCTACAGCTCAATGGCATAGCGCATACGCACAGTTTTTCTATGACAGGGAGAAGTGTGAGGGGTTTACAGTCGGAGTAGTCCCCTGTGTATCTACCCTTGGGGAGGTGAACAACGAAACAATTCCGCCACGTAGACGGGATTCGGCGGGTGACAAGAACGGCATTGAACAAGCGCCTAAGCAGATTGATTCCCGCACCGCCTGAGCATTTAAGGAGCTCTGCTGGTAGACCATCGGTACCAAGGGCTTTGTGGTTCTTCAGCCCCCAAAGACAGTCGCGCACTTCGGCGTGCGTAAACTCATTGTCATCGGTGGCTACAGGTTCAAAGCCCTTGTTGTCCGGATTGTTGTCGAGCTGTGTATCAAGAATCACGGCAGTTCGGCAGAGAATCTGGGGTACTTGGGTTCTTGTTTCGCGGACTGTTGGAGAAGTCAAGGCAAACAGAATACCACATTTCAATAGAATGACCGCCTTTTGGGCAGCAACAGTGACAGTCGAAAGTCCTGATTTGATGGAGGCACTGGCAGTGTGTCTTATGCTGTCAGACTTGAAACATAATTGTCGTTTGTTTTCTGCTTCTGCAGCCAGGTGTGTTGTCAAGAGCCATGGGCACTTCATGTCCTGATCTTATGGTTGACCGGACTTTTTCCAGCAATCAACACCAAAACATGGGTGGGTGACGTCTGGGGTGTGTCAGATACAGTACCAGTGGGTCGACAGAGGCCATGGGCGCTAGAGGAGATTTCCACAGGCAATAACTGTGGGCATTGGCATGACAAGTTCACGGCAATACACGGTGGGAATATTGACACACCAGGACATGCTGCAGCTGCCCTTTTCTTGGTTTGTCAAGCTGAGGAGGGACTCCAATGCGGGACTTCAACGTGGTCTTGGTCGCACCCGACGGTGTTCGGACTCTCAGGTCAAGCTTCGCTCACCTTGATCTACGATGCTTGTCACCTGGCGCCCTGTAAAGTCAAGCATTCCTTTGAAAGTATTCAAAGATGGTTTTAGCCGCCTGTCAGCAGAGCATGTGCTGCTGGGTCGTCTGCTGTCGGCAGTGCGCGCACGCCTGCAAAGGCCTGACGGCCACATCACAGACGCCGTGAGTAATCACAAATCCAGACATGACCTGAAGGGTGATGTTTCTGTCCATACGGCGCGTATGAAAAGCATTGCAAGCGCTCTGTGTACTGTGCAGCGTGCGGGGACGTTGCACCAGCCAGACGTGTTGTAGTCAGGACACGCGTCCATCCGGGAGGGCGCACCATGCTGAAAATAGAACAGAATCTGGTGTTTGTCGAGCGGAGCAGGTCGGCCAGGAACAGAACGAGACTAAGCTATTGCGACGCGCAGGAGGTACCGGACGGGAATTGGCGCGAAGGACACCGTCGTGGCCCTGCCTGCTGACTCAAAGAACATAAGATGCTAGTGCAGTCTGACATGAGCGCTTGATTCATGCATCACCAGCGCATCAAAGTCCAGGAAGCTCAGTCGAGAGGAGGGCGAATTTGTTCGCGAACTGATCACAACAATCAATAGTTTCGTTGATGGCCACGAAAATCGGAAGGCATCATGAGAATTCCTGCCACTAGAGAATAAAGGGTGGATTCGAATGTGCTGGATCCGCCATTCGAGCAGATTAGCGACGCCTCCCGCAATCCCATGGGACTGCGATGATTTAACGATCCTCTAGAGGATCTGACGCAGAGCAAGTGTTACACGGAGATTGACTCGATATCTAAGGCCTGGCCTGGCCGATATCAAAGGTCTGGCATCACCAATGCGTGTATGCACAGGCAATAGCCAGCACAAGCACAACAGGCAAGCACAAGCACAACACGATGAGCGAGCGTAGGTACAGAGCCTGAACCAGCGCTCAGTATCAGACCTGTATACGTACCGCCTGTGCGAATGTGTAACGCTGCCAACATTGGAGTAGATGGGCAGCCAGCGTGCCGCGTGGCCAGGATGCACATCGGGTCGTCGCGGTACCGGTACTGGTGCTTTGCAAATTGCTGCAGCCATACTGCGGGTCATTGCGGTACCGGTGGCACCACCGTCACAGTCGTCAAAGACCCTTAGCGGCGACTATTTCCAGGCCCATGCACGGGGCCTGCAGATGGAAAAGTAAGTCAAAGACATATGAAGGATTTACACAGGGTGTTACTTTCCAGGCATGTGGCCATCCTTGGAGGGGGTGCATGCTTTTTTATGCTAAATCGAACTCCAGAGGGATGCCCGACGAGTTCCGGGAGCCCGGTGGGGGGGTCGTGTGGGTACACTGCTTTTCATACGGTGCCATCGCCTCCCGCAATGCAATTCACGTGCGCATATGAGACGCAATGGGGCTGCACGAGAAGCAGTGTACCCACATGTATGTTGGCTGTGCGATGCCCGAGTATATGACTTCCCAGTCGACCTTCGTGCGGATCACCCTGTTGAGCATCGCCACATCGAACACCAGCACGTGGCATGCCCATGTGTTGCGGTGCGCCGGCTTCGTGGCGATTCAATGCCTGCACCTTGACCTTTTGTGGGCCACTGGGGCGGGTATATGCATGCACACAGCATAGAGGGTCTGTTCCAGAAGGATCCTACCCGCATATATACCCGTATAGGGGCCGTAGGGGTGCTAGGTTCAGGTGTGACCAGTAGTTCCGCATAATCAAGCGTTTGGCGTAATGCCTGCTTCCTTTGGTTGTGCATCACGCCGGGAGCTGTTGCGTCAAATCACTTTTTCGTTGATCCTGACCAGCTCTTCGCCCTTCACCAGACTGATACCACTTGTCTTTCCTCAAAGAAGTCGCTACCTGCAGTCCCTCTTCAACTCCAAAAGGTGCTAGCTAGATCTGTCCCTACCAGTACTGGACATCATGTCCTTAAAATAGAAGTAAAAAGAGAACGGTTGGGTATCATATCATGCCACACCCAACCGGTACAAGTATGGATGTATCAGCACAGGCGTATGCCGATTTGTCCCCCTGTCCCATGAAATGTACGGCTGTGTGGGCCCCCCTGCATTTGCTCTCCTCAATGAGATTGTAGAGTGTGCGGCGCTGTCTCCAAGAAATCTTCAGGGAGAATGCGATGCGTGACCTCTCTAGGTACACCTCGCTCTGTCCCGGCATCGCCAGGCAGATCCTCGCTTTGGCGCCGTTTCGAGCGCGGCACGATGGCAGCCGGTCCTACTTGGGCCGCCTGTTTGGACCTTGCGATGTGATTCGGCCCGGCAAGGGGGCTGTCGCTTGCGCGTGACTCTGCCCGGAAATCCCTCCACTTTTGCACAAGACTAGTCCCCCGCCCTCCTCCACGCCGGGCTACTCGCCCTCCCCAGCCCCTCTACTTCCATCAGTCAGACCCCCATGCTCCCCCCCTTCCCCCCCTCCCCTCTCCAATTGGAGAGTTGCAAATCTCCACACGACCGACTCCCACCTGCCTGCCCCTCAGGGGGGCTGACACTCCACCTCTAACCACGTTCACCCACTGGCAGGAAGCGCGATGCCTGCTTTCCCAATCGATCTTTGCGACAGTAATTGGACATACCACGGCGTATTGGATATCACTATGACCTTTGTTTCGATCTTTGGGCCAAATAGGGCCTCGAGTCGAAATCCGGTCTTTTCCTTGGGCCAAATCGTAATTTTGCCCAACGAGGGTCGGAACAATCCCCAAGACCTCGCAGAGGCTCCAAAACATGTATAAAATGTCCCTGAGTGTCACTGTGGTTGCGGTTTGGTACTTTTTTACTAGTAGTCGATGGTTTTGTGTCTGCGTTGGCAATGGGTGTGGGTCAGCCTCGTTACAGGCTGGTAGATGTGAGGACTCAACCCGCACGTATCATCCGGTCGCTGGACAGTAACGCACTATTGCCATCATGGCTTTACTATTGCAAGGCGACCTATTTTGTGAAAGGGAAGACACAGTGTGCAATGCGAGAAAGAACGTGGAACGAAAGATACACAGAACATGTACAAACTTTTCACTCTGCTCACAAAACATCTACACCGGTATTCATCGATAGCACATCATCTGCCTGCACTAGTTCGCATACATCCCATGTAATCTCAACAGATCTAAGCAAAACAGACGAGAAGCCTACAGTGATTCTGTGTGCCAACCCATCACCAACATCAGCTCCTTTAATATCTAAATTGTCATTGGGTGTTTCATCTGCTGCAGACAGCCCTGCCAGTACTGCCAGCTCCACAGCCCTTCTTGCCGACAGTGTTGGCAGAAAATCTCGAAAAAATCGTATTAAATACGCGTATTTAAAATAATCGTATGAAATACGGCATACGGTCGAACATTGCAACCGGCGGCTTGCACGAACCAAGTCGTTGGAATGCTACAGCTTAGCTGCAGCCTCGCTACAGCCTCGCTATCAGTGATGGCACTTTCGTATTTCGTATGGCATACGGTTTGGCTGGAATACGGGTATTCCATACGGCGCAATTTGACAATACGGTATGGTGGTTCTTTGCCAGGGGGGCGGGGGCGGGGGCGGATCAGTGCAGCCCCTGAAGTACAGCTTGCACTTGACACCAAAAGATAACATCGTGCTACACCTCGCAAAAAAAAAATATATATATATATATAAAAAAGAAATCGGGCATCACGCCAAACCCAGACGGGCATCGGCCACAGCACCCCTACTGGTAGGGGCGGACAGGTG
>JAUMHO010004710.1:0-14989 GCA_032360965.1 Ulva armoricana | reverse complement strand
GTGGTTGATCTGCTGGGTTGGTTGTTTTGTCGTGTGCTTGGGTTGGCTTGTGATTTACCCCTTGGCGCTGCCGGGATGTAACACTCTATATAGTAATACTGTACCATGCAAATCAACCTGAACATGGTCCACATACTTGGTGAGCTGCACTATCCAAGCCTCAAACAAAACAAGCCTGCCAATTGTTTCATGACCAGAAACCCTGTCAATAAGTTCAGAGCTCTTTTGTACAAACTTGAAAGCAAGTTCAGAGCTCTTTTGTACAAACTTGAAAGCATGACTGCGTTAGCTGGGTACAATTGGCCAGCAACTGTGAGTCATGCACCAAGTGCAAGACTTTTATATCTCATGAAAGGCAGCGTTCAGGTTACCCACAAAATACAGTCCGCAGGGGAGGGAGGGGGGAGTTGGCAGCAGGGGGGGTGGCGAATAGAGCCAGGAGAGGGGCTGGGGAGGTAAAGCTGTCTAGCACGGAGGGGGCGAGGGCACAGAGGGGGCGAGGGCACAGAGGGGGCGAGGGAACAGCCTGGCCAATTCCTTGCATAGCCCTCCGGAAGAAGCAGCTGGGAGTAAGTGTCACATAGAAGCCAACAAAAGCAAAACAACCAAACAATCACACAAACCAAGACTGGCGTCACACCCAAAACCCCCGCTGCCGAGAAAAAAAAAAGACCTGTACGCTTTATGCGTTATGCACCTGTGCGGTTCGTTGTAACTACATATATCAATCCAACCACTGCCTTTAAATGTTGTGGTTCTGCATCATCTTGTCACATGTCAGATGACAGCCACACTGGCATGCTTTACAGACTCTGCCATGTACGATCTGCACAATAAAGGATTGCCCAAAACCAGCCCTGAACTCCTCTTCACCATGCCCTGCTCCTCGCCTGCCCCCCAAAAGCCCCTGCGCGCAAGTCCCCACCTCCACTCAACCCACCTTCATGGCATGAGCCCCTACAA
Organism: Ulva armoricana; assembly: GCA_032360965.1. Taxonomy (NCBI): domain Eukaryota; kingdom Viridiplantae; phylum Chlorophyta; class Ulvophyceae; order Ulvales; family Ulvaceae; genus Ulva; species Ulva armoricana. The sequence goes on along the minus strand of JAUMHO010004710.1, from coordinate 14,026 downwards.
AGCGATTTCCAGAGGAAGATTCCCAGGCACACGTCCACAGGCGCATGTCTCACACACCCGAGGGCTGATTGTCTGGTTTGCCCCGATTTCAATTGCAGGTGGCCACGTGTTGAGAGCAAGCGCGGCATCGAGGCTGTCAACCAGAGTCTGTCCCTTGTGCTCCGGGGCTACTTGCCTTCATATGAGCTGACAGCACTAGGGGGATGGAAGGTTTGTCTGGCTGTCATGCAAGTATGTGCAGTGACTCAGGTCCTTGCTCTACCCCATGGCGCAACCAGGCCTTTGGTCATTTAACCTGCGAGATTTCTACATGTAGCAATGCAGCAGTGCATCCACCAGATACCCAAGCTGACTTGCATGCACAGTTTGTCACATGTCAGGGTTTCCAAGCTGACTAAAGTGTGTGTTTTTGTCAGGCTGGCATGTGCAGCTTCAGAATGTGTTACAGCAGCCTTTGTGATTGCAGTGGCCGGAGAGTGTCTTAAGGACTCCCTGCCAGCCTCCTCGGATGTGCAGTGTTCAGGCAGTACTGCACCTGATCTCAAGGTTGGGGTAATTACTAATAACTCTCAGATCCTTCTGGAGGTGGACAAGCCTCGAGACATGCCGTTACTGGTTTTTAAAACGAATGGACAGCTTTATTGCGTCAGCGTTACGAATGTTGTTTGAGTGTGGACGCTCTTGCACAAAAGGAGCTGAAACAGCACATCAACGTCTCTGAAACAGGGTCATTATGACAATTATGCATGTATCTGAAAGTCTCTCGTATGAAAATAGGTTGCACAGCATGAAAGTATCTGAAAGTATATGATATGATAGTAGCTGACACAGGTGGCATTACAACAGTCGTTTTGTGGTGGACAAATTTGATCGGGAATCAGAAAGCTCAGCGGGCGGCTTCATGATCATTTTCTGGAGGCGGACAAGCAACCAAAAGGGGGTATACAATTATCCTTCTTTTGGGAGCGGAATTTTGGTAACAGTGTTGCATTATTTTCCTACCCTTGATAAGATACGGTGTGTGTGGTGTCAGCCTCCCGGACTGGTCAATCCTTCGTGCATGGCTCACCGGTGCTGGACCTCTCTCCAGGCTTATGCTCCACCGCCGGGCATGCGACGAATCAGTGGATGTTGTCCCCCCATTCCCCCTCACCCCGTTGGATGTGGTTTCCCCATTCCCCCCCGTCCGCCCCTATCTGTAGGGGCCTGCGATGCTCCTCCAGGCCCCAAACCCAAAAACCCCAGAATCTTCGGGACAAATGTGGCAAACTCGATATTGGGAATCCCGATGATGTAGACAAAATCACCCAAAACTGTAAAACGGCCCCGCAAACGGGCCCGAATCGCTATGAATCACAATTTTGGGTTTTGGCCATCCCAGGGGCACTGTGGCCAATGGCCGCTTGAGTTTGGTGTGACGCCCGATATTTTCTGTGTATTTACACTTTGGCCCTTGGTTGACTCTTTAATTTGGTTAGTTCCAACTCCAGTGTTGGCCGACCACATGTACTACTGGATGGTTAGACGAGTCAGTCTGCATATTTAGGCTGAATTGAACGATCTGTTTGTGTAAAGAATTGTCAAGGCCGAGCCTACACGTGTGATCGGCAGCAGTGTCGGCATTGTACGAGCCGCAGTTCTCAACCAGGCGATCAGGCATCTCATGTCAACCACAGCGTGAAGCATGCATGATGTGTTACCTCTATGTGCAGAGCACATGCATGCTGTACATGCAAAGTCCAACTGTAAATGTAAATGTGACACGTACTCTCCATATCCTACAAGGACCTTGCCATCTCTGGATAACCGGGACCACAGGCCAAGGGGGTGGAAACCACCTGGAAACCCCCCTGAGACAACCGCACGCAACTCACAGGGCCTCCTCCTGTGTTGAGCGAGGTGGCCACGTGCGATTGTGCTCGAAACCCAAGGGGGCACGCGGAATCGAATCCAAGACAATGCGAAGAAGGGGTCAGTTTATCTCGTCCTCAGACCACTGGACGGGTAGTGTATAATAAAACAGGGGTGCGGCGATTCGGTAACACACGCTGAGCCTTACACGGCTTGAGGTGCAAGCTTGCTGAATCTGACTGCTTCCTGCACGCTGCATAGCATAGCATATACGCTGTATGTAAGGAAGAGACAGGACAGGCAGCCGTGGCACGCCACTCGGGCTGGCTTGCACGGAAAGGAGGGGAGGGAATGCACCACTGCAAGTCTGCACATAACGAGACGACTGTGTAGGTAGTTGTGATTTGTATGGGGCCAAGGCGTGCAGGTGGCACACGCATGCTTCTCTCCCAACATGCACCAACTCCTACAGCGCCCTCTTCCACCACAAGAGCAGCTGCTCCTGATCCATAGTGCACCTCCTCAGCCGTGGTGGAATGCGTGTCACGCAATCAATCACAGCCTAGCGGCTGCTGGGAACCATGTGCTGACACGAAGCAGGGGCAGTCGGACACATGCGCGCGGGCAGAAACGAGAGGCAGACAGGAGTCAGGAACGCGGGTACGCACACAGATGGTACATGCGCGACCACCGGCACCGACATGGACGGTGTTTACGGGCGATTGTTTCTATCATGGAAAACGTGCCGGAAATCCATGGATCGTGTGCTCTCTTCCCAGCATCAGACACGAGTCCTGCCGTCGCTGCTGCTAGGATGACATCTTGCAGTGTGGCATGCCTGCCGACCACCGACCGCGAGGCGGAGAGAGACAAGGAGGCAGCACAGCAACACACCAAACCTCGGCGGTTTACGGGTGCGGTCGGCGGCTGAGTGAGTCCCCACCCGCGCAGATGGAGCACAGAGGGCCACGCACCTTCACCAGGATCACCAGCAGAGCGGTAATCTGTGCTGTGCTGTGCTCCACTTCGGAGCCCAGTCCTCACTCTGGCGCCAGCGAGCCGCGCAAGCCTGCTGATGTCCACTGGAGGGCATGCGGCCACACCGGATGCCTCTGCCAGCTGCCTCGGCGATACGTAAATTTGAAGATAAGAGAGAAGTTCATAGATTGCTCCGGTCAAAGCTGGGCATTGCTTCTTAGGTCGTGCACTTTGTTTCCGTGGTACTTGCAGTGGGACGGCCGCCTTGCCATCTGGCATCCTTGCTGCGGCGCGGGTTTTCTAATCGCATGTATCCGATCTCAATTTTCTGGTGCAACACGGAGTGCACGCGGCGCCACCAGGGCCACCCCGGCACCGCGTCTCACTGCCCAGCAGCGCTGCTCCGCGCACGCATCGCTGCCCCGCACACGGGGCACACCGTCCCGCGACCCTGGCACTTGAGCCGCGCTTTCACCCAGCAGTCCCCACACACGAGGTGCCCGCACTGCGCGGCGCCGCCTCCACGGCCCTGCGGGATCTGCCCCCCGCATTTTCGACACACCCCACCACCCCCCGCGGCCGGTCTGGCCGCTGGGAGCCCTCCTCCCACCCCAGCCCCTGCACTGGCACCGCCGCCAGCTGTACGATCGGCTGCGGATACGCCTGACGCATGCAAGGCATGCATGGGCCGCGCTGCAGGAGCCTGCTGCGAGGCAGCTACAGAAAACTTGGACGGGGGTGGGTTCTGGGTCATGGCACGAGCAGAGGGGCCGTTTTGGGGCCCGGGGCGAACCCGGCTCGACACCGCTCGCGGCGGATCGCCGTGCTGGGTAGTTGGGCGGTTGGCCGCAGACGGCTGTGCCATCGGCCGCCGCGGTGCCGAGCTGAAGAAGGACGGATTTGCGGACGCTTTCTCTGGGCCCTGGGACAGATGGCCTGGCTTGGTGGGCCTCGTTGCACGGCTCGGGTCACCGCGACCACCTCGGTCAGAAGCGGAGGGCTGCAACGGCGCAAACGCGGCTCGCTGTTCACCGGCAGTGCGGCTGGATAGGGGCGCCCCGGCCGTAGCAGGGCGGCCTCTGAGAGCTGGCTGTGGCTTGCCTGCCTGAGGCACCGGCTGGGGTGCACTGGTGGAGCTTCTCAAGGCTGCAGCCGCCCCGCCTGAACGCCGCGGAAGAGGCTGGCTTGGTCGACGGGCAGACAGGGGTTGCGCAGCGGCTCCTTCGGGGTGGATGGCCGCAACTGCCGCATGCTGCCTGTCTGCTGCATTGGCGACGCTTGCCAGGCGGGTGGGGGCTGCAGGAGGTTGTTCTGTGGAGGCTGCCGGTCTTCTCAGGGCATCCTGCATCGCAGGGCAGCGTGGGGCACACTGTACCAGTGTTGGGCAGTCACGCTGTTTTTATAGACATCATCTGATTTGTTGGGATTGATTTTGGGGCAACACCCCGGAAATTCACCCCGACCGGCCAACTCCGAACTATACAGGAATGAGGCTTTGCACAGGTCAAGGTGTTGGGGTTTGGTGTCAACTGCACAGACGCATGCTCAGAACTGGCGGGGAATCTGACTACAGTAGACGCTGTAGCATGTCTTTGTCATGAGAGCTGGGCTCCCGTTGAGCGCTGGAAGCTGAACCGACCCCACTCACCCTGATAGGTGCACGCTGGCACATCGGGTTTCGGAAATACATCGTCTACCTTTGCATGCCGCGAGCAGGAAGAGGATGTGAGAGCACAACTGGCACGAGCAAGCCACAGCAAAGAGCACTTTCAAACAACCTGGCTGAACTTCGGGCACAGCGTTGGAACATGGTGGGAACCACCGGGATCAGCGGCTACCTCACGCAGCCATAGAGCAGTGCATTGCATGAAACAGACGTGCATGCGAGCCGGCAAGCCAACACCAAGCGTGTGGGAATCATGAGAACTCGCAGAAGACGAAAGGTGGCATGCTCGCCCACCAGTTTCATCGCAGGCAGGGCGACACACCTGCAGAACCTTCCGGAAGGTCAGACGGTCAGCGCGCACGACATAGGACTCGAGGGCCTTGCCGACCTCCCCGGCGCGGCCGGTGCCACGGAGTGGCTCCGCAAGGTGCTGTCCGAATGCCGTTGCGTCACGGCCCTTCACGTACACCTGGATGGCCACTTTGACCTGCATGCCACAAAGGCAGTGCTGTCACTGCAGGATTGGCTCAGGCATGACCTGAGCCAAGAAACCGTCCACAGGCGGCTGCGGAACAAGCTGACATTCCATCAGGGAGCAGCAGCTGGGTACACAGTCAGTGCATGCAACACACAGAATCTCACACAGAAACTGGTCTTCGGGTGAGCAGAGCCGAGCGTGGCGGAACGTCTTGTACCGCACAGTGCGTGCACGCTCCTTTGCTCCGAATTTGGGCATTTTGGGTAACAGACAATTCGCAAGACAAAGCGGCGAGCGTGGTCATGAAGTGCACGCCGAGTGCAGGCACACCTTCTGGAATCGCTCTGCCGGCATCGTTTTCTTCAACTCCGTCAACATCTCGACAGCCGGATCTCCCTTGGGCTTGACGTCCGCCTCTGTCTTGACCGCGCCGTCTGCACCTCCGCTTGTGCCACAGCCACCGGCAGCACCCCCGCCCACCCCACTCTCCGCCATACAGCACATCTGCGCCTCCGCGTCCTCCGCAGCACGCGCCGCGCGCTGCTGGGCGAGCCGCACGGCACGTGCGTCCGCTGCTCCCGCGACTTCCACACCCGCCGCAGCGGACCGTGGCGGCGGGCAGCCGTACCTCCGGGCGGCTGTGTGGTCCAGAACGCCACTCACGTCCATCGCCGCCGGCACATGCATCGTACGCTCGAGCTGCGCAAGCACCCCCGCGCCGCTCTCGGCCGCCCCAGCCTTGCTCGGGCCGCCGGCATGTGCCATACCGCCTCGGACCTGACCAGGAGCACGCTTCGGTGGGTTGAACGCAGCCCGTTTCCGTGCCGCGCCCTGTGGATCACCCCCCGCCCCTGGCCGCTTCTGCACCGACCGTAAGCTGTCATACACCCCCGTTACGAGCTCCTTCGAGCAGGCGTGTGGAATCACAAGCACGGGGCACGGTTGGCTCATGATCCAGGCAGGCTCGGGTAAGGTTTCAGGCAGGCTTAGCTCATGATCCGGTGCCGCACCTGCCCAAACATTGCAGCATGCTGCCCAGCGGATGGTCCCCCGCCGGCAGGGGTCTTTCTCTTAGGTGCGCGGGCCTCGTTCGCACGAAAAAACTCCCGCAGCTCTGAGCCACCGGCGCCCCAGCCGTCGCGGACCGTGAGCAGCGTCCGGGCCCAGTACGAAATGTTGTTGCGCATGTCCGTCCGTGCAAAGCGTTCGTCGGCCAGGAAGATCGCTCCAAAGTCCGCCCGGTGGCGGATGACACGGCCCAGCGCCTGGTTCACGATACGCATCGCGCACAGCGTGTACCACGCTGAACCTGCAAAGCAACACGCACACTGCTTCTGCTGCAAAACGTGGCTCGCAAGTCATGTGACGTGTGTCTGGAAAAACAGCGGGCAGGGTGCACCCAAATCTTTCCAGGCAACATCCATGCAAGAATGCTGACTCTACAAGAGAAAGCTGGATATCAGGTTGAGCCCAGCGTTCCCTCCAGAACGAAGCAGTGCATGTCAACTGTACGGATGCATGTGGTACGCAGATCATCACACACATAACCGCAGAACGAAACACCGTACCTAAGTGATCGGGACGCCAGCTGGGAGACGTACTGACACTGACTGGTATTGTCACGCGGTGCATCCAAACAGCGCGTGCTTGCGCGTTTACAACTCATGCACCGGCGTGCGCAGCGACTCCTGCTACGTGCCCGAACTCATCACGCTGGCACGCGGGCGTACCTGTGATGGTACCCTGACCGCCGCGCCGTCGGTCATCCAGCACCTGCTTCTTGCAAAGCACCCGCGGATCCTTTGCCGGAGGGAACGGGATGCCGGCGACCACCACGGCGCGGCCCTCGTCGTCTGAAAAGTCGATGCCCTCACTGATGCGGCCCTGGCAAACCGCGAGCAGCATCGCTCCGGCCATGTCCGCTGCCACCTTTTTCCTGTAGTCCTCGATGACCTGCAACGAGGGGCAGCGCTGGAGACGATGCAGGCCCACTCGCGACTGACGCAATGCTCCACTTGATGTGCCACAGACGTGGTTGGGGCACAGCGGTGGCTGTTGTGGATGCAGTAGTGTGATTACCATCGACTGTGTTTTCGGCCTAGTGCAGCGCTACAGCAGGGCGCATGCGCTGCCTTGCTGCTCTTGCCCCAACCGCACACCACCGCCACCAGCAAGGATGACCATGCGCTGCAGCGGAGATCAGGTGTTGCTGGCAAAACACGTAACAGCAAGCATATGCCAGATACGGGGCAATCCTCCAATCCTCTGACCAAGCCAACGACCCATCACCGACGTAATGCATAGTACAGGCTCCCGGGTGGAGCTGGTCCTGCTCCTGTTGTATGCCAGATACCACGTTGATATGGCACAGTGTACCTAGACCAAAATAGGGGGCAGCAAATGCGTACAAATAACTGCGCCTTGCTCAAATCGGCGGTGGATACCCGATTCCAGCAGCGGACAGGGCAAAACCCCCAGGAGACAAGCAGCGTGCACTGATGCTTGCACGGCGTTGTACGGTCACACAATAAAACACCTAGTTAATACAATGGTGGCAGGGTCGCACAGGCTGGAACTCCCGAGCGGTGCGCGGCTCCTGCAGCACCGGCTTGGCAGCCTCGAGCTGCTTCAGGAGGCCGCAGGCACGCCACTCGTCGGTGATCGCCTTCATCGCGGCATACGACGGGAAGAACACGAGCATGCCGCGGGGTGTGGCGTGGGCGACCTCCAGGATCGCAGCGCCAAGGTCGCGCTTGTACGCGGCGCTGGCCCGGTTGCTGTAGCTGCCATTGAGTGCGACGCCGGACGGGCCCTTGCAGATGACGGAGCAGTGCACCTGCGCCACGACCTGCCTCACGGCCTGCGCCTGGCGTGTCCCGGATGGGGCACGCTCGTGAGCTTGAGATGACATGCATGTGGTGTGAGTCTGCTGCAGCTGGTTGGATCGCCCCGTACACAGGTCTCTTTGTGTGGCTAGGTTTGTGATGTTCTCTCCACGTGACACTAGTGCCGGCCGTGGCATGTAAGAGACACGTCAGCTGACAAACACGTCAGGGACTGCTGTGATACTTCAGGCAGACGGAAACGCCTCGATAGGTAGTGTATGGTTCACTGGGAAGAGGATGCGCTGGCATGGAGAACGGAAGGACTGGGCAAGTGATTTCCGAGATGCCCACAGGAGGGAGCTGTACGGTCAGATCCGAGCATGTCCTGGACTTTCATATATTTTCCTTTCTGTAATGCTGCCACCAGGGGCCGTTTTTGGTCACACAACAGCTACTGCTCCAGTAGCTGTAAGTAGACACGCAGCAGCGAGGAACCCATGGTGTGGCCGACTTATCGCCCAAAACAGCCGCGGATGGATCAGATGTGTCACGGTCTGATTTGTGAGGCATTGGCCATGGTCGAAAGGTTGATGGTGATCTAGCCTTGCGCTGAAACCTGATCCAGAGTCTAGGTGGACTTAAGCAGACTCCCACAAGGTGACAGCGCATTCTGACAAACAAATCTGGCTGAGGGTGATGAAGCCCTGAGACATTGAAACGGTGCAGATGAGGGCAGGGGTATGCAGTGGGCAGACAGGCCGGGGGCTGGCTTGTTCCAAATCAGCATACTGGAATGGCTGGGCTGGAGCGCGGCACCTGCTGAGGCTGAACGACGTGCGGGTTCTCGAGGCGGATGGGCATCGGCACGGTGAGCTCCTCGGCTGTCGCCGCCAGGGGGCTCAGCGTGCCGGAGGTCAGGATGATGTTTCGCACCCCCGCCGCCTGTAGCCGCTGCATGACGACGCCAGCCGACATGCACCAGAACGACATGCATGGTATCGTAGCCACCGACTTGTCGAGGCTCTGCACAGCGCGGAGGTCAGAGGTGCATCTGCCTGGTGTCAGCGGCGGAGTCGATGGCTTCGTTTGATGACGCTCTGATGAGCCAAACGCAAAAACAGGCACGCATCGCCCTGTGGCTCGTTGCACACGTTAGATACAAACGATTGCCGGGAGCCTGCGGAGCCTGCGGTGACTGCGGTGCAAGGGTAAGCAAGGTAGAAGAAAACCTCCATTTTTGGGCGGAAAAAAGCGAGCACGATTCAAATGCTGGTATATTGCTGAGCGACCCCTGCTGATTTGATGCGATCGGTTTGTGACAAGGCGTCAACCCCGCCCCGAAATTGGACCCACGGCAGGCTGCAAGACCAGCGATACACCAATACAGTCAACACTGGTACCCAGATTCTGGAGGTACTCTCTGGCCCCAGAGGACGTGCAAGCAGCACCGCTGGACTGTCCGTCGCAAAGACTGAGGGCAAACCTGCATGTGGTAGTGCACTTTGAATGTGTCCAGGGCGTCTGCAAGGCGCTGGCGCTCAGCGAGCAGCCCGGCCGCCGTCCGGGGAACGCCTGTCTGCTCCTCGTTCTGGCTGCTGCGATCCACGTAGAGGCGGCGGCCAAACACGGTGCACAGCACGCGCAGCAGGACAGACGTGCCCTGCAGCTTCACGCTCGACGCCACGGTGGTGTCGGAAGCGGAGTAGGACTGTGCGCTGCGCAGCGCTGCACTGCATGCATGCCACGGCAACAATCTCAGCGAGACGCGTAGATGGACTGCTGCGTAGCCATGGCTATCAAGCCATACCATCTGACACTGTCGCTGCACAGGCAAGACGGACCCAGGCGGTGCGGTTCTCTGCTATGCTATGTAGACCGCTGCATGATCTGCGCAGGAGGGCGCCAACACGGTACAGCGCCCCCAGGGTCAGCACGTATACTGCTTGCACCAACCCAGCTTACTGCTCCTTACAAAGCGCATTGGGTGTGCAGCAAGGCGCCCTGCTGTCCGGCAATATGGACCAGGGGGAAGCGCTGTACGTCCTGGGGGTCCGATCGCAGGATAGTCACACGCATGTGCGCACAGAAGGCGGAACAGGGCACCACTTGACACGATTCACAGGTCTGCGAGGGAGGTGGGAGGTGGACACGACACGCTGATGTGCTGTGCACAGCAGAGTCTCTACTGTGACCAGTGGCTTGGTCTCACCCGTGTGCACTCGCAATGGCGCTGCAAAGTCAAGAACATACGACGCCGCGAAGCATGGATGAATGCACGAACCAAAGCTAGCTAGTGTGCAGGATGGAGTAGAGCGCACATGAGCATGTCACAGGAATCTTCGGTGATGTTGAGGCTCCGCAAGACCTCCAGAGCATGCGACGCTGGTTTGGTGCATCCGTCGGGGTGAGCTGTGGGGTCTGAGTGGGCCTTGATGATGCCCTCGAGGCGACCGATGAGCTTGCATGTGATCTTCCACGTGTTGATGGCCTCGTGTGGCTTGGCACCCCCCAGCACCGAGTCTTCGGGGATTTTGCCCATGAACTGCGCCTTGGACAGGCTATCGACGCAGGCCCCGAGCTCTTTGATGCACATCGCAACGTGGCCTGCATGCAACGCTTACAGTTCGAGCACGTGGCAGCGGCATTGCAAACATGCAACCCCCATGCCACCCACGTGCCACTGGATACGACCAGACCACGCTGTAGACGACACCCACAACTCCACACTTCGTTGAATCTAAAGCAGTTGCGCCTTGGATTACTGGTGGGACCGCCATTGTGCAATTCCCACGAGCAGCTGGACTGAAGTTGTGAGAAGCAGCAATCCACTACCAAAACAATGTGCCATGATACAAGCTCATGACATCCTAAATAGTGACGCAGGTTCTCAGTGGCATGAGTTGGTATGATGGCTGCTACTTTGGACTGACTGCCGGTTGCGGGGACACGCACCGGAGGACAGATCAAACGAGGCAGTGTCCTGGCATACCGCCTCCACGTTGTGGGCTTCATCCAGGATTAGCACAGAGCCGGCCAACAGCTTGTGCATGGAAGCGACATCTTCCGTGACGTAGTTGTACGGCATGAACACAACGTCTGCGTCCTCGGCGAGCGACTTGGTCGCAAAGAACGGACACACCTGCACACGGCTGCTCATGTGCCAGCGTGTGTGCGGCAGCCTGGAAGCAGCCTTGGTGTTGATGCAACTGCTGAATGGTCACGGGGCAGCATGTGTTTATCATGTTCAGGCGTGACCTCCGATGCTGCATGTAGAATCACTTGGAGTCGTACAAGTAACAGGATGCATGGATGCATGCTCGTGGCTCACGCCAGTGCCATTTGCTGCTGCTGCTTGGTACAAGTTGCCAGTCAACGGCCAAGCAAGTGAAGTACAGACATGGACACTGATGTGCTGAGCCATGGGACCGCTCTAGAAGCTAACCAGGTGATGCGACAGGTGCAAACCGTGCAACATAGGCCGATGGCTGGGCTGCCCACTGTTGCAGTTGGACTTGTCAGCAAGACACAATATCTACATGGTCCACAGCTCTGTGGCAAAAACAGCATGCAATTCACAGCACACCATCTGGTCTTTGGAACTGACCTGGTGTCCTCTGTACCGAAGAGCACTGGCTGTGTTGTAGTTCGTACTGGAAAATGATTTGCCATGCGCAGGCTGTGCTGTATTTGCGATGTGGACAAACACTGTATGCGCTGCGGGATGTGCCGATCGAAATTAATATGTGAACTGTTTAGCGTGATGTGACTGCCGCTGCGCCTCTCTGTGTTGCAATACATACTGCGCCTCATGGAGACTGATCCGCAAATTAATTTTGCTGGTACTTTACAACCGACAGCGAATCGGCAGCATCACACCTTCCGGGCTTGTCCCACATGCACCAGATCCTCAATGTCTGCGATTCCAGCCAGCTGGTCCTTACGGACCCGGATGTCGCGTGCATAACTGCAAGCCTGGCTCTTCACAGCTGTGTCACAAGCTGCAGCCTGGGCTGTTCCTGTGAGATTTTTCACATGGGGATGTAGGCATAGCTGTGCCCGTGATCCCAGTAATGTACTCCTGCAACGGGGTCTGATTGAGCTGTGTGGCCTTCATGAAGGAGTTCTGGAATCAGATCATTCCAGAATCCCAACCAGATCAACGCTCAGTTGCAAAACATGTCTTGACAAAGCATAACCCACCCAGAAACTGTGACGATATTGTTTGAATGCTGCGCTGGGATGATCACACAGGCAGGCTAGTATTGACACAGCCAAATTCCCACGACATAAGCAGACGAGCATTGCATACGTGGCTCCTTTATACGTAGTCTTGAGCATCTCTGACGCCACCTGCTGTATCTGTGAGTGTGTGCGAGAGCAGTATAGGATCTTTGGTGCTTTGGAATGTTGTACGTTCTGCTCGGTAACCATCTCCTTGACTCCGCCTTCTGCCTTGATGCGCATCTCGTTCACCGCCAGTTTGGCCTTCTTCATTGCCTGAAATGGCACATGCCACTTCTTAGGCATTCGAACTGGCATGGAACGTGCAGCTGAAAGGCATGTGCCTGCCCCTGACTGGCATCAGTGGGCCATGCCAAAGGCGGAAACACAAAGTCCAGGCGACCTCCCGCCACATGTGCGTCCATGTCCACTACTGTTACGTGTCATCAAAGAAAAGGGCGTACAGTTTCTTTGAAACTTTGCTGCCATGCAAGAGTTGCACATAGCAAACACAATGTCTTGCCTGTGCCTGTGGGACTCTCCAGCAACGCGTTATTCCTCTGCATACCAGCTCAGGTAAGCCCACCATGCCAGCTTTTCGTATGGAAATGCTTGATCCAATGCTGGTTACGGTTGGTAAGTGGTGTTTCGCAGCGACTGCTGTCAGTATTGGCCAGTATGCAGAAGGAAATGAGCTTACCCCATGTAGAGCCTTGACAACAGCTTCCATATAACGCTTCTGCATGCTCACATAAGTTAGTTCAAGGTTTACGTGCGCATGGCTAGCCACAGTGAGAATGCCCACCTGCACGTCGTATGCATCGTACGGGAACACAACAGGGACGCCGTCAAAGCGGTACTCAAAGCCATTTAATTGACCTGCTGGGCGATTCTGATGTCGCTGTGGTTGCATTAGTTTCTCGTCTCCCCTCTTGCCATGAGCTTGACTGGCACTGTACATAGCGTGGTTCCAACGCAGCTCGTGCCCGCCACAAGCACGCTATCTACAAACAGTTATACGTATAAGGCTAAAGGCCTTGATTACGACGCTTTCTCCGTGTGTGAAACGGCGATCACTCGAACGCAGTCGTGGGCAGTGAAATATGCCGTCGAGTTCTTCAAACAGTACAGTTATCAAGTGAGTCCGCAGTTTAATCATAGCAATTGCATAATAACTATGTTATACGTCATACCACAGGAGTTACCCAGGTATGTACCGATGTGCCTCGCGTGCTGCAACCATCGCGCGCCTGGGTAAATGCATCAACGTTTATCGGGCATTTCGTCCTTGCAAGGCTTCGCATCGCGTGCCCTGCCCGATATAAAGCAATTCACCTTGTATATCGCAGGTTTTCCATTCTCCAGCTTTGTCGTCGATATTACAGCGTGGACCTGGTCACAGATGGCAGGTGGCAGGCTGTCGCCAGCCTCATTTGAAAAACATAGCAGGTCGCTGGTGAGCAGCAATAAGCCGTATGCGGCCTGCACGCCTGTTCCACCCATGCATATTATACGAATATCAACTACAGCTGCAGACGGTGCTGAATCTACTCTTGCCTCGTTTTGCGATGGGGTGTGTCTCACCAAACGCACGGGTTAGAACTGACGGAAGTCGCCACGCCTGATCACCCAGCCAGTGTGACATTTCCCACATATGACAACGTTCGAATTGCCTTCTCCAGTGTAGAGGCTAGGGCTGTATGTGCAGGTGTATCTTGGTGTACACCGTTCTGGGGCAGGACCTGTACCACACTTTCCCCCCATCAATGCACCCCAGCTGGTGTTTTGATTTATGAGAGTATTGTGAGTACAAGAAGTGCGCGTGTGTCTGGTCAAAACAGTGACACGACCAGTGTAAATAGGCTATTTTCAGCAAGGTGTCAAGAGGATCCGCTGAAATTAGCGGCACAGCTATTACGCATTTCACCATGCCACACATTTAGAAAAAACCGTCGAAGGCTCGGGGTCGCACGCGCGTGGGGGGGGGGGGGGGGGGGGGGGGGGGGG
>JAUMHO010004689.1:0-15017 GCA_032360965.1 Ulva armoricana | reverse complement strand
GAATATCTGGCTGCGGGCTATACATTAAAGGAGATGGCCGGTAAGTGGAATCGAGCATTAACGACACTCAATTCCCACTCGCGAAATTGCCGAGAAAAGCTTAACTCAGCGAGCCTGGAGCAGGCCGTTTATAAAGCGTTTGCGTTGGGGTTGATAAAGCCCTGAGTGGTTACGCGTGTTTGCCGCTGCTTCGTGTGAGATGCACATTGTTTGTCCACAAAGAAATCATGTGCTGGAGCTGCTCGATAAGATTTGGAGCAGGAGCAGGCACAGGAACAGGAACAGGAACAGGAACAGGAACAGGAACAGGAACAGGGGCAGGGGCAGTCGCAGCGCAAAGAGCTTTGTTGGGCTAGTGTTGAGCAGTGACTTTGTAGAGCACTGGCATGAAATTTTGTCCAATTTACTCAAAGTCTCCAGATATCTCACTGAATGGTAGTTTTCTACCATTGCCCCTCAATGGTGAGTAGGGGAGTATGCGCACAGGAAATTGCGGTGCAGTTTCCAAAAAACGTCAGTCTCCTCCACACAATAGTTTTTGCCTGAAGTGGCGGATAGTGAAGGTGACAACGCTGGCGAACACACCGTGACGCTCTAAGCCATTCAAATAGTTAAGCCATTGACTGAAAAAACGGAAGATGTAAAAGTTGATTCGCGCTTTTTGCTGGGCGTTGCACTCTCGCTATTTCTGATCAGTGGGTGTCGATTTGGTGGAGGCGTTAGTGTTGGTGGAAACAGTGGTGGCACCTCATTTATTGAAGTACGCGAGTCACCACACGAAGGCCTGGTAGATGTCCGCACTCAAGAAGGTGATTCTGCTCACAGCGCTGAGGCATTGCGCCTAAATACCCCTCGGTTGGATGCTAGCGATAACGCTTCCGCTTTGGCACCGTTTCTCGGGCAATCAAGGATAAAGACGCAGCAAAATATTGAAGAGTCCTTGAGTGCCCAGATATGGGCAATTTTCAGAATGGACCGAGTAGACCTTTGGGAGGAAATGAACGAGTCGGTACATGGGCGTTGACACAAAAATTGTTTGTTGTTGCGGCTTCAACATAAATTCGCTCTACGTTTCTAGTCATGAATTTCAATTGGCTAGTGTGCACTGAAACACGTTAACTCAGTGATGAGTTCGCAATATCTAGGTAGCATCGCTGTAAATGGTAGTTTTCTGCCATTGTTCCTCGGTGGTGAATAGGCGAACATTTAGTCATAGACGTTTAGAACATCTATTGATCGGTACTCGCAAATGGCAACTCAGTTTTTTTCTCTAGGCAGTAGAGCTATCAACAATAATGTATTGATGAGTGAGGGCTTACGTCTCATTATATTTTGGTTTGTGTCGAGTGTGAATGCAGCAAGACATACACCGGGGCTTCAAGTGTGTGGAGATACTAAACCAGTCATTTGTATAGGGCTTTTACAAGGAGTTTTGCGTTCGTAGTTTTGCTTGTGGGTGTTAAAATTAAACCACAATTTGTATTGTATATCTGAGGCTTGAGATTACCTCCCATGACAGCATTCGAAAGTTGTTTTACGCATCCGTAAGCGTCGACGGGTAGTCGGTTTAGGCAACGTGCGATAGGAGAGAGTAACTACCTGTCGCATGGACGTTGTAGGCAGTACTATTTATTTGGGTGGGATCGGAGTAGTGACTGATGCCATAAAAATTCGTACATGTATCGGGTTGAAGAAATTCATGGAAATTTACGTAACAGGAGTGGTTGTTTTGGCATATTTTTGTTTCACCTTTGCTGCTGAGCAAATGAATCCTTTTGTTAAACCAGATATTTATGTGCAGCGTGTGCAGTGGCGGTACGGACGTCGTGTTGGTGCTTTAGCTCTCGGGTTCGGTGCCTTGTTTTTGATTATGATGCAGCTCACCCCAATCGCACTACCCACAGCGTTGCTATGTTGCACCTCGCTGTTCGCAGTATGTTGGTTGATGCTTGCTCGCCACTCTCACGCTAATGAGCGTGCGTAGTTTGGTTTGAATGAGAGTAAGGCACCCATTGGTGTGTTTTGGGAGGAAATACGAGTTCTCCTGCTCAAACGCCGGCCGAGTTTTACCGAGCCAAGTGCAATGACAATTAGTCATCGCAAGCGATCTGCTTAGTGCTGTGTCTTTGCCGGCATGCTCCAACGCAAGATTTGAGTTACCTTCTGGAAGGTACTTATATCTATCTAAAAGCCAACCAACCAGTCAGTTAGTCAGTCAGTCAGCAAATTTATCAAGCCCACCCGTACTCCTTACCAAGTCTGACGATATCGTCCTCGCTGGGTGTGTGGGTGAGATGCCGAAGGTGACCAGATGGCCTGATTCTGCCAATTCACTCGCTGCTTTGATGACTGATTGAAAATACTTTATATCAGCGATCTTATGGTCGGCAGGCACCACCATGATAGCGTCTGAATTTTGATGATGCGCGTGCCATGTGGCTGGTGCGATGGCACGCACAGTATCCCGTGGGGCTGGTTCGAGAATGATAGTAGCGTCGTTCAGGCGGATTTCAGCTAACTGCTCTGCGGTAAGACATCAATGGTCTTCAGAACAAGCTACGACAGGGGCCAAATCTGGTCGCGCTGATGACGTTGTTTGCTGCTGACCACAAACAAGAACACGTGAAATCTACTGTAACGATACCTGTGCTGATGCAAACAAGTCGTGATCTTGTTGCCAGCTTCCATGCTAGCAATGTTCATATAATCGGCTACACAGCGATTACCCCGCTGTTCATAATCATACCTACTGGATTGAGACGCCCCCTGTCGTTACGGTGCACTGGACAGGAAAAGTCAGAGTAACGTTCCCAGACCCGCCAGACACCTGTTGAGACTGATACAGACTCCCGTATCGAGCATAAACCAGACCTGTGCTAAATCCTGGTCGATCTGGGAATCTGTGGAAACCTGTGCTATCCGTCCTGCCACCCAGGTAAATTTTTCGTCCCGAGTTTTGAGACGTGTATCTGACTAACAGGTTGTTGATGGGTTGTACCGGCGTAGCGGGGTTATTGATACATTGCGCTACGGCTCTCACGTTGTATCTGATTACTGAGCTAGCCTCAATCTCGGCAGCTGTCTGGTTGCTTGTGACAGAAAAATTGTTCGTACCGCCACACAGGTTTAGTGCACCGCCATTATATGGCTGGTTGTTAAGCTGAATGTTGCTCAGTGTCTGGCCAGGTGATGTAGCACCGAAATTCACCGTAACTGAACGGCTCGCGGGAGTCCTGAATAGTGTGATATTTCCGCTCTGAACAGTTCGGAATCTTGTGTAACCGGTGTTTAAACCAGGTCCTGAAATTCTCAAGCTGACGAGCGCGTTGTTCACCTGCTGCCCGTCTGAACCCAGAACAGTTATATTGGCGTTCGCTGTGCACAAACTACGAGAGTAGAAGTCTAGATTCCAGTAGGAGAGATGGTCTGCCTTGTAAGTCACCTGAAGCCCACCGCGGCCGTCGGGCTCCACGGCTTCTCTACCTTCGTAGACCCACGCAGCGGTATCAGTATCAAAGCTCCACACAGGGATTATGTCGCCTGCGACAATGTTATTTCCTGTGTTCGGATTTTCTGCACCTTCCGGTATGGCCATGGTGATATCAATTTCACCTGTAAATTTGTCTGCTTTTCGACCTTGAGAATCAAAAATCTCAATGGCGGTAAAACCTGCTGATTCGAAGATGACATCGTTACCAAGTTCATCGGTGTCCACCGCGTCACGTGGCAGGTCACCTTCGATGGCTGGTACATCGACATCCATGATATTTTCTACGGAAACATCAAAGCCGCCAGGAAAAGCATCGAGTGCCTGTTCATCGGTACTGTCAAAATGAACCACTGCCAGTCTCAATTGCTCATCCAGAACATTCCCGTCAACATCCAGAACTTCAAGATCTTGTGGAATCGTGACTGATGTGAGTGGCCTGTCAGGGTTATCAACCGCTGTTGCCGTAGCACTGACGCTTCCCTCGGAAAGATTGCCATTTGCCCCAGTGACGCTGATGCCAGGCGCTTCGGTGGACAGGGCTGTCAGAATGATTTCAACGTCGAGGTCTTCACCGGGGACCAACGCGTAGCGCCCGCCATTGCTGAAATAGTCTGCCTTTTCGGCCTCGAGACGAATAAACCCTGGCTCGCTAAGTGGAGTAATAGAAACCCGTGTTGAACCGTCAGTAGTTAACGAGGTCTCAAGGTCGTCCTCAACCAGATTCCCATTCTGGTCATCGTTGATAACAATGACTGTCGCACCAGATATCAGCTCTCCTGTCTCGTCAATGACGAACACATTGACGCCTTGTATGTCGTTGACAGGTGGTGCAACAAATGAGGTTTCTAGAGTGTCGTCAAGAAGCAAGTCTGATGGATCATTGTCATTGCGGTCGCACGCTACTATTAACAAAGGCAACGTGAGGGGAAGTAGCCTGACTGCTCTCGAGCATAGCCGCAGAGATCGGTAACGTGTTTTTTTCATATCTTTCTATTTCCTGTAGTAAAAAATGCTTGTTGGTAGTTGAATTTTTGGGTGATGCAACTGCCTATTCTGAGCAATCTCAAAAATCTTGTAGTGACCAGAAAGGGCCGAGTCGAGATGAATCCAATACCGCCGTCGGAATGTCGCTATCTGTAAGAGGCTCCATCAAAAAGAAGGGCTGAAGTCTGTTATCTGATGCATCGGGAAATTTGATGGTTGTTTGAAGACCATGGGACCATCGGCTAGAGCCTGTTAATGTGAAACGATTCCACTGCAGACCCTTGCGAGGCCCTATTGGTGTGCTGAATAAAAGCCCACCAGCAAGATCATCGCTTTCGATTACCTTCAGGAACAGCGATACGAACGAGTCACCGAAACGTCGAGTGGCGTCCAGCCGTACGCCGTGCTCACCAAAAAAGAACTGCCCGTAAGTGGCGCGCAATTCGGTATCCCAGGAATTGAACGTATAAGCAGCTGAGCTGAGAAACACGTTTCTCTGAATGTTGGAATCATTCAAGCGAAATTGTCCGGCACGCAGGTGCAGCAGAACGGGTTGTTGTGTTGACTGCCAGGCTGCCTGTGCCTTTATCGTTGTGTAATCGAAGCCTCTAAGCTGAACTTGCCCCAGCTCCAATTGCGAGTGAATACTGTTCACTGGCGGAAAATACTGCACCAGCATTGCTCGTTCAACAGACGCTTCAAAGGCACGACGCGCAAACGGCTTACCCGGTTCGAAGTTCTCAGAGCTTGCCAGCGGCAGCAGAGTGTTCAATACAGCTTTGGCACCGGTCCAGAGATGGACGGATACCCCTAACCTTGCGGCAAACGAATAGTCAATGACACCATATTCAGTGCCAACTGCCGTTACCAGCGCTGGTTGAATGGTGAAATCTGCAAGACTGCGTTGTTGTTGGTCCACCGGTATTACCCATGTGACGTCGGCAAGCTCATTTGGAGTGGGTAGTGGCGATAGTGCGGAGGTAACGCCGGTATCCAAGTGTAAGGCTACTCGGAATTTTTTCTGGCGCCGTTCGAGTAGGGATATTTCAATAACTGAGGTAGCTGGAAGGTGCGCTGACGCGATAGTTTTCACGGCTGCCAAAGCATCGAATTGTGAATGCGTGTAAAGGCGATTTTCAACTTCTATAAGGAAGCTTCCAGCGCCTGTGATACCCTTCCGCACATTCTGAAAGCCAGCAGCCTGCAATGCGCTGCCCAGATTTGACAGCCTTGTTAGGTTAGCGTTCGCCTCAGAATCTTCTTGGTTTGGGGTCGTTTCTTTCGATTGCTCTACAGTAGCGACGCCGAGCGAAGGCTTCGACGCCATCAAACTATAGGAAAACCCTAGTGCTATTCTCGTTTCGGCATCTCCTCCACTGAGCGTTCCTGTCACCGCCAAGCGTTCCGAGAGGGGCAAACGTCCACTAACACCGACTTGTATGGCTTCTGTTGTGTCTATTTCTGCAGCTAATGAGACGTAAGGGTTGAATTGATAACGTGCGTTGGCGAACACACCATCGAAGGACGGATTGTCACCGGTTGCAGCGCCAACACTGAACCAGCTATTGCCCCAGCGTGCAGTGCCTACGCCATAGGCGCTTTTGAAATTCTGTGCAAGACCGCCAAAATCCATGGCACCAGCAGAGATAAAATATCTGTTGTCAAATGCATACAAATTAAGTTTGAAGTTTCCTGACAGATCACGCTTACCATTCAATGTGCCTCTCGGACTGAACTGAGCGCCCTCTGGCTCGAAATCTGTCAATCGACCACCGAGTTCGAGTCGATCAAATACGCCCAGTGTAAAAACATGGTTGTTACCGCTTACGAATGGTCCTTCAAACCTAGATTCCATGAAATCGTTGTATTGATAGACAAACGTACCTGGGTTTGCAATTAGCGCATCTGGCGTACTCAGAACACCCGAAGCTCCTGTGTAGGTTAGTGAAACACGATCAGCTGCTAACGGTGAGCCAAACGCGCACAGTAGTACACACCCAAACAGCAACGGATGCGTTCTTAATTCAGTTGACGTGGTTTGTATAACAGTGCTCAACGCAGGTTCAGTCGGTCAGAGGTTTTCAAGTGTTCTAGTAGTTGTACCGATACCCATACTGAGTGCCGTACTTGCCATATTTGCCATGTTGCGCGTTGTAACCGTTCAGCACGATGCCGTTGAAGCGTGTCCTGCTGTTCTCGAATGAACGAACAATTTCTTCCGCTTCATGGGTGGTCGTTTCACCTTGTCTAACCACCATCAGGCACATGTCGGAATACTTGCCGATAATCATGGCATCGGTGGCTGCCAGAACAGGAGGGGTATCCACTATCACCAGATCAAAATCCTGCGAAGCCTGTTCAAGGAACTCCGGGAAACGACTGTGCATCAAGAGCTCTGAGGGGTTGTCAGGTGCTTGTCCGCGTGGAACGACCGTGATCGTTGCTAAAGCACTGGCTTCCTCATGAACAGTTCTACCCGATGGTCTGTCATTTGTTCTCGTATCCTCAGACAGCTCGAATTCTGAATCGATGTCTGCAACCAGTTTGCGTATCTTGCGCCCCGTGGCGTGTCTGCGTTTGACTTTTTGTTGGTTGATGATATTCAGATGTTCCAGATCAACTTCGTACATCACACTGGAGGGCGTGCGACTACCATCCAATATCTGCGCAAGGCCTGGAAGGTCTTGAGGTACTCTGAAATGTTTGCCAAGGTTGCCTCGGCGCATATCGCCATCCACGACCAGTACTTTCACACCAGATTGCGCCGCAAGAAAAGCCAAATTCGACGAGACAAAAGATTTGCCTATGGTGGGTGATGGGCCAGTAATGCACACAATGTTTCGATCCCTGTCTTGCAAGCCGAAATGCAGGCTGGTGCGCAGGCTGCGAAGAGCTTCAACTGCCAATTCTGTGGGATGTTCTCTGGCTAACAGCGAGAACTCCTGCCGTTTGGTGGCACGCATCTGATTCGCTGATAAGGGCACGACGGCGAAAATAGGGATACTTAACCGGGCGAGATCTTCCGGGCTGTCGACAACCCGAGACATGTTGTACTTCAGCAATATAAATGCTGCAGCCGCAACCCCTCCCATCAACATGCCAAGCGCCGTGGCCAGTGGAATTTTAGGTGCTACCGCTACTGGATTAGCCGCTGCGGGGTCTATTAGCCGAACATTGCCTACAGCGCCGGCTTTCATGACGTTCAGCTCTTGAGACTTGTTCAGCAATTGCAGGTAGATCTGTTGGCTGACGTCCACGTCGCGAGTCTTGCTCAGAATTTGCTGCTGGGTCAGAGGCAGATTTTTCACAGAGGATCCAAGAGTTTCCTTTTCTTCGAGTAGCCGTTGTTTTTTCTCCAGTAAGGCTCGGTAGGTGGGGTGGTTGGGTGTATAGCGACGCGATAGTTCAGTTTCTTCGAGTGACAACCCGCTTATCTGACTGTCCAGAGACACGGAGCGCTCTAGAATCGATTGAGCTTCGTAGTTTAGATCAATGGATTCACTCTCTAACCTGAAGGCATTCAAAACTTGCTCGGCTGTGGCTAACTGGCTTTGGACGATAGGAATCTGTTCTTGAAGAAACTGCAGACTGCGTTCGGCCTCCTCGGCACTACGCCCGATGTTCTGGTCAACATAGGCCTGCACTGTTTCCGCCACAATGGCCTCACTCAGGGCACCGCTTGGTGAAGTCATGGCAACACTCAGAATGCCAGTGCTGCGCGCTTTTTCGCTGACGCCCAAGTTACTGCGTATTGCGTTGACGGCAGCCATTTGTGAGATCCGCGCTACCGTGAACCTGCTGCCTTCTCGGCCGGAAAGTTCTGATATTGTTAGCGAGAAGCCATTGGTATCTTCCAGAGCCAGCCCGACTATGCCTGCGAAAATGTTTCCTTCTGGTGTTTGCACCGTAAACGAGTCATCGCCTTTGTACGTGATTTCCAGTGCGCTGCCGATCCAGTTTTCTGGCGTGCTGAGCGCTTCAACTGTGATCTTTTCGGCGTACCAAGCTATGCCTTCGAAAATTGGCCAATCTGGTTGTGGTATTTCGTAGCGGCTAAGGAAGTTGCCGAAGACTGGGACTTGTACAGGGCGAGCCTCGACGTCCAGAGACAGAGCTTCCACGACCTGCCCCAACACCAGACGAGACTTAATAATTTCTATCTCTGTGGAGGCTTCGGACTCAGGCGATAGCATCTCGGCGATATCTGCGGATAGCTGCACGCCACTGCTGCGTGTTTCGAGCTGTACGAGTGCCTCGGCTCGGTACTGAGGTGCTTGCGTCATGGCGTAGGCGAAACCGATCAAGCCGAACACAATGGCTGACAGGATGATCCACCATTTTCGTGACCAGAGTATCGTCAGTAGCTGGAAGGTGTCGTCATCGTCGGTAGCGCGGGTGTCTACCATATCAATTGTTTTATTCATTGAATTCATACGGGGGTCACTGTGTTATGCCTGGCACGACGCAGCAGCAGTTGCATGCTCGACCACTGGATGTATGTCAGGATCTGTCTTCTATGAGAAGCAGGGTGTTCAATGCACTCAGTGATGGAATCAGATTGCCGATAATGCGATTCCAGCGTGCCGCTGGTGCGGACGTGGCGTACACCACATCGCCTCTGGCCAATTGGAATCGAGTGCCCAGCAGAAGGGCTGCTGGGTCTTTAATATCGAGCTGATAGACCTCTATGCTCTCGCCCTCTCTGGTGTAACGAAACACAAATATGCCACGGGCATTTGCGGTGGTCTTGTTGATGCCATCGCTACTGGCGAGTGCTTGAGTCAGGCTAAGAGGCTGGTTGCCAATGGGTACGACACGCGGTGTGTTTACCTCACCCATGACATAGACCTCATTATTGTTCAGCTGGGTGACAACCAAAACATCACCCCCTCTCAGTCGAGGATTGTCGCGGATGCTACCGTTCTCTAGATAGGTTTTGAGGTTAACGTTGTACTCATTTATGCCTCGTACCAGTTTTATTCGAGAAAGATCTGCGTCTGGCAGTGACCCTTGTCTGCTCTCAATGGCGTCCAGCATAGTTAACGCAATGTTGGTGACTGGCACAGGTAACCGTTCACGGCACCGGATAGGCCATGCAGCCTGATCAGCGCTGAGCGAGCAACGGCGGGGGATTGAAGACAAATCGCGTTGTCACATCAGCACCGCTCATGGATTCGCCACAGGCAGATCGGATGAATTGGTAGCTGGAAACTCCTAACCTCTGAGCTGTTCCGACAACGCTGAGGATCAACGGGCGAAACTGATCACCCTGGTAGGATTGAGTGGCAAAACTAAGCTTTCTCCAAATCACATACGGACGAACAGCACGCTCTGCAGTGTTGTTGTCCAGTGGAATACGGTGATCCTTCAAAAAGGTCCAGCACATCGATTCGCGTGTCAGCAAATGAACACATTGGCGCTTGGTTCGACCATCTATTCGCAACCGAGACCCGCGTTCTAGTGTTTGTTGAAAACTACTGCGCAGCCTATTCATTCGCCGGAAATATGTTCCTTCGCTGATTCGGTTGTCTTGCCAACGATGGCGTGTTCGGATGATGGCATGAGAGATCAATAACAACCGCCGTCCAATTTTCCCACCGTTACCGATTCGCGATCCTATATCTGTAAATTTGCGGATCAAGTGAGGCCAACACAGTTGTCGACGCTCTTCAGGAACCCGGTTATAGCCAACATAATCATCCGTCACCAGGTAGCCAGAGAAATCACCCAACAATGTGTCCGCGGCTTCTTTGCCTCGCGAAACTTGAGTCAGAAAATAGCAGGCTTTCTGTGTTACCAACGTCCACAACCAGCGACACTCATTACCTCGAAAATGCCGTGTTTCGTCGGCATGGGCCACGGGTTGCTGACGTACATAGTCGCCGATCTGCCGATACGGCTCACCGAGCGCTGCAGTGGCTTTTGCCTGAGCTTGAGATATCGCACCGATACTGAAATTCAATTGCCAGTGTTCGCTCAGATAATCTTGAATGGCACGAATCGATAAATGGTAGCGCCCAGACAAATGAGCAATCAGCGCGACCAGATTTGGCCCCATCTGGCCCGCTGGAACACTGCTGGGTGTTTGGGCGCGATGATGTTTGCCACAGTCGCTGCATTGTCCGCCGAACAACTGATGCTCGATCACAGAGAAACGAACGACGGGAATATCGAACACCTGATGCCGACAGCGAGGCTCAGAGTCTATGGATACTGTTCCGCCACAGCCACACAAAGCAGCTGGAAAATAACGCTGTACTTCGTCCACATCGAGTTCGGGTACAAGGCTGCGTTCGTGCTTTTCATGACCTGGTTGCGCGCCCTTCCGATTCTCAGACCTCGGTTTTTTGGGGCGCTTGGCCCGTTGAGAAGTAGAATCTGAAGAGGGAGCGCGGGATGAATTGCGAGAGCTTTTCCCGATCCGGTCACTAAGCTCTCGAACTTGTTCACGCAATTCTTCGTTCTGGCCCTTTAGCTCAGTAACCATCGATTCCAACTCGCCAACAACTCCCCAGAGTCCATCAATTTGGCCTTGGGCTTCTTTGAGTGTCTTGGGTGATTCGGAGCGGAGTTGATCGAGCACGATGGTGGCAGCACAATGGGAGGGCGCATCAGAAGAATAGGCTATTCGCTAGCAAAAGCTATTCTGGTGCCGTGAACGCTTACCTGGCACAGCACCTGGTGAGGCGACTGCGCCTGTCACTTGCACCCTCTGGGAGCTAAATCTGGCGATGGACACATCGACCTGTGGATTGGGTATAACACTACGTAGACCTTCTGAAATGGCCTCACGAACTTCCCGAATTGTTTTGCCCTCAACACTGATTGATCCGATATAAGGGTAGAAAATACTGCCGTCGGGACCAACCCAGTTACCCGCCTCCTGCGGTGTTCGCTGAGGCCCGGCAGGGATGGTCAGTTGCGGGTGGTCCCAAACTACGATGCTCAATACGTCTCCAGGCCCGATGGTGTATTCCCAGGGCTCTGAGGGCTCAGGTAGCAAGACAGAATTGGTAGCTTCAGTAGGTGGCTTCGCAATGGTCAGCAACGTTTTGCCAGTGATGGGCACGAGTTTAATGAATGAGGCGAGGGCACTATTTTCTGAGGTGCCGATAGCCGGATCTGACGTCTGGCTCATTACAGTGCATGAAGATATAGCGGTAAACGAGCTAAGCAACAACAGCATTCGTAGCGCTTTTAGTACACCTGACTCGTGTGGTCGGCTTGTACATCTAAACCTTTTTTGCATGCCTGAATTACAACCTTTGTCTGTACCAGCTTGATCTTGGAGTTGGCTCGCGAACCAATCCAACAATCGGTCAGGCCATCTCCTAATTAGGTTATCGCAGGTGATACATTACATACAAGCTAGGAATTCACATTGCTTTACAGTTTGATCTTGTGTTCGTATTGTGTCGCTGTCCCGCGAAGAGTACGAGCCGGGCGCATACTGAGATGTTGCTCACAGATAAGCGCCACATTCCAATCCTTTTGGTTATGCAACGTGTACTCAGGCGAACTGCAGGGGCTAAATTTTGATTGACATATTGAACTTTCTTGCTGTGCGAGATGGCATTGCATTAAATAAAACTATACGAATGGTCAGTAATGGCCACTTCCCTAAGTTTAGGCATTTTTGTCGCGCTTTTAATATAAACCCACGTTGTATACAAGCGGTGCGACAGTACTGGCAGAGCTGAATTTGGCTTCGTCAGTGTAGCGCCGAGATCACACGCTAAGCTAGAAATACGGATTTAGGTTTGCGAGAGACAAATATACGCTACTCGGCTTGCCAGGTTGTTCTGGCACTAAGCAACAAACCCGTCG
Source organism: Ulva armoricana (assembly GCA_032360965.1). NCBI lineage: Eukaryota > Viridiplantae > Chlorophyta > Ulvophyceae > Ulvales > Ulvaceae > Ulva > Ulva armoricana. The sequence goes on along the minus strand of JAUMHO010004689.1, from coordinate 2,716 downwards.
ATTGCGCGGCGGAAATCGGCAGGCGCAACGCACAGCAGAGTACGACTCTCATGAGTCAGCAGAATCATTCGCGCACTCCCTGCTGATGCTGGCGAGCGACACAGAAGAACTGCTCCAGAGCTGAATGACCCTGTACACGCAGCTGTATTGCATCGCCCAGATCACGGCTGACGGAGTTTGTAAGATCTGCGTGCGTCACCCGTAAGGGTACGGTGAGCTGGTTGGTTCAGCCGATTAAGCCCGCCCGTACTCATCACCAACTCTGACGATATCGTCCTCGCCAAGATAGGAGCCTGACTGAACCTCGATCAATTCCAGTGGTATTGAGCCAGGGTTATAAAGTCTGTGCATTGTGCCTAATGGAATGTAGGTAGATTCATTCTCGGTGACCATGATCTCTCGATCACCATTCGTCACAATAGCGGTGCCCTTTACTACCACCCAATGTTCTGAGCGGTGGAAATGCTTTTGTAGCGACAGTTTTGCACCTGGCTTTACGCTGATGCGTTTCACTTGAAAACGCGGGTGAAGTTTTAAGCTTTCATAATGACCCCACGGCCGATAGCACGTGGTGTGGGTGGTTAGCTCCGATCGACCTTGCTCTTTAAGCACCTCTATTGCTTGCTTAATACTTTGAGCGTTTGAATGATCAATAACGAGTACAGCGTCTGCAGTTTCAATCACTGATAGATCACGTGTACCTAGCGCGACCACTAGCCGTGTACTTGAGTGCAGATAGGTATTAGTTGCGTCGTGGTGCATCGTGTCGCCAACACCGGAGTTGCCGTTGCTGTCGCGGGTGGTGGCATCGTGAACAGCATCCCAGCTACCAATGTCCGACCAACCAGAATCATAAGGGAGCACCATGACGTTGTCTGAGTGCTCCATAACGGCGTAGTCCACTGAGATTTTGGGGCATTGCTCAAACGATTGTTTGTCAACACGCAGAAAATCCAAATCTGTTTGAGCATGGGCTACCGCTGCTTGCGTTAGATGGTGTATTTCAGGTTGCAACGTTTTTAGTGTGTCAAGAAAAGTGGTTGCCTTGAACACGAAAATACCGGCGTTCCAGTAGCAGTCGCCTTGTTCAATAAGTGCTTGCGCCTTGTCTGAATTTGGCTTCTCCAGAAATTGTTTTACAACGCGTGCGCCGTCACTTCCCGCTGCCGATGGGGCTTCAGCTGTGATGTAGCCGTAGCCTGTTTCTGGGCGTGTGGGTGATATACCAAGAGTGACTAGATGGCCTGATTCTGCCAATTCGGCGGCTGCTTTGATGGCTGATTGAAAATGCTTTGTATCAGCAATTTTATGGTCGGCAGGCACCACCACCATAATGGCGTCTGTATTTTGATGATGCGCGTGCCATGCGGCTAGTGCGATGGCCGGCGCAGTATCCCGTGGGGCTGGTTCAAGAATAATTGTTGCGTCGTTCAGGCGTATTTCAGCCAATTGCTCTGCGGTAAGAAATCGATGGTCCTCAGAACACACCACTACGGGAGCAGAAGCGCCGGAGCCTGAAAACCTAAGTGCGGTTTCTTGGAGCAGGGAGTGCTCGCCACCGAGTGCCAGAAATTGCTTAGGGTAATCTGCGCGAGATAAAGGCCAGAGCCGTGTACCTACGCCGCCAGCGAGAATAACGGGAACTAACGTTTGTGTTGAATCAGCCAACAGCGTGTCCTTTTTAGTTTGAAACGTTGGAAGGTGGTCAGATGATCGGTGCCGTTACCTGATTCAGCTTTTTCCAGAAACTTAGAAAAAGCAAGTAACGCACCGAGAATGCCGCTATTTGTTCTAATCTTTTAATGAACAGACGTTAGGCAGCTTGATTAGGCGCAAATTTCTGGTAACAGTATGAAAATCTAACCTACAAGTTCTACAAGACCTGCTGATCTTACAAGATCACGAGCGGATGAGCATGCAGTCAATTGTGTGGTCAGCCAAAACAGGAATTTTCACCCAATAAGCTCACTTTGCAGAGCTGAGTTAGCTTCCCATCGTGAAATCACGCTTAGCGGTTGAGATGGTCACCGTAAATCCCATCACCACGTCCATCAGCGAGGCGACGGTGATGATAAGGAAGGTCGTGTTGCCTAACCTGGGCACAATCAGAAACTCAATTAGAAACACGACAAACACTAGCAACGATAAAGCATGATCAATGATGGAGCTTACTGATGTACGTGTGGCCTTGAACGTTTCGATATAGAGAGAAAACACGCTAGCCAGAATAAAAGCATCACTGATCGTGACAATGATCTGGCGTTCTGACGGTAACCAGAACTCAAACAGAATCACATTGATCATTGAATTGTCCACCGGTCCGGTGAGCATTATGATGTTGGCCAATACCAGCAAGTAGGCAAAAAACGGCACGGACAGTATCCAGCGCATCGGGCGTTCCGGTAAGACTAAGTGTGGAAGGAGTATAGGGTCTGCGCGTGGGTTGTCATGCGAGAAGTGAGGCGGTGCTATCAGAAACCACCGTCCTAGGTTTCGCAGGTTAACCGTTAGGTGGCAGTTGAGCCACTTTTTAGTTTGAAATCCAGCATGTCCAAACCAGGCCATGTACCGTTTTTGCCTTTTTGCCTTTATCTAAATCAATATCTGTTTTGCCGCTGCCGCTGCTATTGCTATTGCATCAGTGGTTCCCGACCAGTATCTGAAAGCCATTGGGTACGTGGATTTTCGCAACGACAGCAAAGTGGGTTTTCGCAAA